>JAEQML010053377.1:0-40367 GCA_016904865.1 Pissodes strobi | reverse complement strand
GTCATTTGAACCGGTTCCGATATATTATAATCAATTTTAATAGAATTTGTTACTTTAAGTTAGTCGTCCAATCAACTTTCTGTTAGTTTCACTTAGTCTCAACTTATTTTAGTCATCCGATAAGTATAATCAATTTTGATAGATTTGGTTAGTTTGGGTTAGTCGTCCAATCAACAATACTAAAATTCCGTAAGGCGAGACGAAAACATAAACCATGTCGTGACGTGGCCTTGAAAAATCGCTCTCATGAAACCAAAGAAGTATAGTAAAAATGAGGTTCCGAAGTATTATACAATTATATATTTTTAAATAAATTTTAGGTAATTCCACTATTATTGCTATCTTTGAAACGGTCAAAGCTACAAAGTTGATTAAACTAGAAAAAAGTTGCCATTATTGATGCCTTTTCAAGATCGATTTGCAGTGTTGTTAAATTCTTGTTAGATTCTGAGATAGCAACAGTGGTATCACCTAAAAATGACACCCTGTATAGCAATTTTTTTTTCAATTTTCCCCTATGAAAATATTTTTACAATTTTGCTCAGTTTCACTTGATTTTTCACCCGACCAGCAGTCAATGGGTCTTCCGGTACGAGTCCATACAATCTCCTGAATACATCTCTGGTAAACGCCTGACTAGAGGAAGCCACGCGAATCGATCGGACACTTACGCATCTCCAGTTATCACGTGATATAAAAGAATGTGAGTGAACCGCTGAGTGAACTTACCAGTTTGTTTATACTATGCTATAGGCTTATTTTAACACTCATAAGGCCAGCCGAGGTACAAATGCACCCCAAACACCGTTTTTGCCGTATATAAATGTTTTAAAGTACAACCCAGATTTGGCTTTCTCAGTAGCTGTTCATATAACGTTCATAAAACTACTAATAACAATAACTAATTATTTAAAATATTTTGTCTTAAATTATACCAAAAATTTGATTTTAGATTGCGCTACAAACGTTCGGTCTTGGGCCCACCAATCATAGTTGCTTATAGCTGGACCTTATTACAGCGGATCACTTATTGTTTCGAGGGTCGTGCGCTTCATTTTAGAGCAGACATCACTTTTCTGGCGAACTTTATTTCACATATATACATTTGAAAAGATCTGTTGCTATATTATTCGATAATTGCAGTTGTTGATCCAAGATGAGTGCTTTTCCAAGGTTTCGCGATGACCATAACCTAAACGATAACGAGTTGAATTTTCTGTTAGAAAATGATGATCCAGAATACGGCAGATTTTTAGATGAAGGGGAAACAAGCGACTAAGAGTACGACGATCATGTTTCGGAATCAGAAGAAATATGCGATGAGATTGTAGGGGACGAACAACCAGAACTAGATGCTGATATAACTGAAACAGATATTCACGTGGGTGGCATTCCTGTTTACACGTCAAGAGATGGTTTAGAGTGGTCCAAAATTCCGATGAATACAGTGAGAAGAACTTCTGCAAGAAATATAATGAAAAAAATCCCTGATCTTACTCCTTACAGTTCCGGTGTCCATACTATGAAGGAGGCATTCACTTTGTTCTTTTCGCCCGATATTTTGGATATTATTGTTCAAGAAACAAACCGAAAAGCCAAACATTTTCACGATTATTGAAACTCGACTAACCCGGACAACAACAAAAAAATTCTCCCCACGAATAAACTAGAAATTGAGGCATTTACTGGGCTACATTTGACGTTTGGAGCCCTGAAAAATAATAAGGAATCCGTAGAGATGCTTTGGCAGAGTGATCCGTCTTATTGTCAATCGATAATACCGGCGTGCATGTCTCGTAACAGATTTAAATTTCTAATGAGATTTTAGGGTTTCGACAATTTTGAGACTCGAGAAAACAGGAAAGCACAAGATAAGGGAGCATCAATAAGAGACATTTTTGAAAAATTTGTATCCAATTGCAAGAGAGCTTTAAATCCTGATCCTCAACTTTGTATAGATGAACAACTAGTTCCATTTAGAGAAAGAGCGCCTTTTCAAGTTTACATGAAAAGCAAGCCGGCCAAATATGGCATCAAGATTTGGGCTCTAGCAGAGAGTGCAAGTTCTATACTATCAATATGCAAATTTATTTAGGTAAAATTTGTCAAATACATATTTTCGTATTTTGTAAGTAATATTTTGTTTTAGGTAACCAAAACAATGTTCGAGAAAAAAATCAAGGAGAACGAGTAGTTTTGGATTTAGTCGCTCACTTGGGTCCTAGATATGGAATTACTTTTGACAACTTCTTCACAAGTCTTCAGCTAGCTGACAAATTGTCAGAAATACAAATGTATACCAAAAGAACTACTTCCGTTAACAAATATACCGACCTTTTCATCATTTTTCGCATTGAGAACGAACTCTTGTCTCTTATACAACAAAGAAAAATCGGGCAGTTATCTTGTTATCGAGTGAGCATTACGACGATAAGGTAAATGGAGAGGAAGATGATTACAAGCCCTATATCGTTCTACATTATAGTGAGACAAAAGCAGCTGTGGACATAGTTGAAAAAATGGTTGGTCAGTATACCACACACAGGAAAGTAATAGGTGGCCTGTGGCATTTTTTTTCACATGCTTGATATAGCGGGTATAATGCTTTTAAAATTTGGATGTTGAAAAATCCTGGATATATGGATGGATATCTCGATGGGAGAAGAAAATTTTTGTTAACTTTGGGAAAAGAACTTATGAGGGAACACATAATCCAACGCTACAGCAGAGCAGGTGTGCAATCTTCTGTAAAGGAACATATCAAGCGAGTTTCCCTGTACTATCAGAAACAGTTCCAGATCATCATTTAGAAAGATCTCAGGGCCGCTGCCATATTTGTGAAAGAACAAAGGACCGAAAATCTCGAAGTAAACGCGTGAAGTGCCAAAAATTTGTTTGTTCGGGTCACTCAAAGAAGGAAGTTGTCTGTCACCAATGTAGTAATTAGAACTATATCGTTATCTGACATTTGTTCGCTTTCATAAGTTAAATAAAATTGTTTTAACAGTTGATAATGCCTTTTTTAATGCTTTGCTTAATCGAATTTACAAAATATGCTAAATGTTGACCAGATTTTTATGGGGTACAATTGAACCACACTTGGCCTTTAAGGGGGGCCAGCCTTATGAGTGTTAAAATAATTTAAATTTCCCGCCCGTTCACGATCTTACCCGATTATTTCCGAGAAAGTTGATATCATAAAACGATCTACTCCTCGAAGATGTCTAATATTTCAAGATGATATAACCTAAAAATGGCGTTTTTGCATTTTTTTAAATCTTAATTTTGTTCGCCTTGAAAATCAATGTAAAAGCACAATATTGCTAATGTATTTGTAGACAATATTTGGTAGCTATCTAAGTAGTGTAAATATATCTATAGGCTGAGCACCCAGTATAGGAATGGTCTTCTGCTATGACTTTATATTAAATTAATATCTTACTGCTGCTATTTGATTTGATTTAGCTTCAAATACAACATTTAACGAATATTCACAAGTTCGCCAATGGACTAGTGGAATTTATCGTTGGACTATGAGTGTTGAATGTTGGGTTCGATCCCCACAGAACTCCAAGACTTTTATTAATTTAAAAAATATTTAGGTATTACATTATTCCGAGAATTGGCTCTGTGACGTCAGAAGAGGATTTATGTTTAATTAATACTTTGAAAATATTGCAGATGATCAACGAAGGTGATGATTCGGGTTAACGCGTGCGCAAAACATAGATAGACCACGTGGTTGAAAAATGACAATTGACAGCTCAGTCAGCTGTCAGCTAGGTTATGTCAGTCATAACCTAGAAAATACGGTCGAAGTTTAGGTGCGCGGTGCTGACTGGCGGTGCGCATACGAAGCGGGGTCACCCTATTGGGTGACACGGTCGCGTGATGACGTCATAGCAGGGTATTTAGGGCGGGGTCGCAGGTTGAATGTGCAAGGTACGTGGTCTTATATCGGGGCGTCGCATCGGTGACCTTAAAATGCAAAATGGACCCAAAAATTTCTTATGGAGATTTGCATGTAAAAGTCGCGAAATTTAAGCCAACTCGAAGGTTGCTTATCTACGCTACGATAATCATGGACAATGCAAGTTACCATTCTGGTGATTTCAAAATAGAATTCTAATATCCAATATTTCAGATTAACTAGCAAAAATAATTTAGTTACTTTTATTACCAAACTAGATTACCAATCTAGGTTACCAATTCGTGTAAAAAGCTTGATGGTCATATGTGCGAATTGATAGAAGGTAAAATATCAAGAAATTTAATAAAAAATACTGTAGAATAGTATATTATTTATAAAGTTTTTTTTAAATACATAATATGCTTTGGATTTACCGGGTTTTGAGTGAAAGTTGGATTTTTTTTGTTTTTATATGAAATGAAGCTGTGAATATACTTGAAAACAACTTTTTAACAATACAATGTTTTAAAAAAAATTGAAACTTTATTCAAAAGTTATTAAAAAACAATTAATTTGAAGATATATAATATTTAAAAAAAATATATTTTGATAATGAAACTTAAATTTCTAAACATATAGACATCGAACTCCTTTTAAACGTGTAATTGAAAAAATATTAATAAAACTAAAGGAATATCAAAACTTGAAGAAAATAAAATTTTGGATTTATCGGGTTTTGCATGAATTGGTTGACTTTGTATCTATTTTTCATAGGGATTTAGTGGCTTTTGCTCGCACCTCCGTTTAAAAATCGATAGAGCATGTCAAACTTAGTGGAAATTCATACCCAACTCGAAAAACATAAAAAGTAGATTTATCGGTTTTTGCATGTTTGCTCCTCAGCTAGAAAACAAAATTTTAACATTTACGTCAACCGACACCTTAACACATCCTACCTATTTTAACATTTCTCGTGTTCCTAGTAGTGGCTCTCGAATTGTCTATTACGAATTCATGGTTTTATGAGTAACTATAATTGCACTTGTTGTATTATGCATATCATAAGTATTATGCGCCTATGATTAATTAAATGGTTGTAGATAAAATATAATTAGTAGTTATCTATTTTTTTAGGAATACAGCGGGAAAATTTTTGGATAGGAGGGCAATCTCGACCCGATGAATTAATAGATAATTCATATTCTGATGAAACCGACGAAGAATACTACGAATATGAGGAAGACCCTGATTTTTTTTGGCTACACAACAATATTCCGTTTAACTATACTTTATGGGATAAAAACCATCCTATGAGGAATCGGAACTGTGTAATGGTAATAAAAAAACTTATAGATATCTCCTATATTGTTGTTACAGATTTATCTTACGTTGGTAAATATTTGCCTTTTACCAGACTTGAAACGGAATTTTTTCAAGTTTAGCAAGCTAAACTACCTAAAATGGGCTTTATATTTCGGAGGCAAATCAGCTTACGTTTTCAGAAATTAAATTATGAAAATGAAAATGTTTCATGATTATGAAAATATAACGCTCAGAATGTTAAAAAGGTTTTGCAAGCTGCAAAGTTTCCAATTTGACAAAGCGATTCAATAATATTAATAATGATTTTTTGTCATACGCTCCCAAAAATAGCTATTTTACGGACTCATTTGAGTCCGTAAAATGCTTCTTTTTAGGCCTAGTCCCTAAAAGTCGTCATGGCAACTTTTACGGACTATTCCAAAATTCCTGAATATGTCTAAATGCCAAATTTCGAATGACATGACAAAATTGTCAATAGTTGCTACGATATCAAATTCTAAGCTAACTTTGTCGTACATTATGATTTCAAAAATTATGATAAATTTGCAAATTTAGGCGTTCTGAAGAATTGCAAAAAGCGTATAAATAAAAATTAAATTTTGGGAGCGTATGACAAAAAATAGTGTTTGTCACACGTACCTAAATGAAGTTTTTCAGGGCTCATCTGCTATTCCGGACTCGGCTAAAGCAGGACGCCCACAGAATCGGCACAGACCGGTCCGCACGGTCAGCACTGCCGGCATAAGTTGCTATCTACGTTATTAAACGAGATGCCGTTCCGCGCTGGTCCGATTAAATGGGCGCTGCCTCGTTTAATAACGTACATAGCAACTTATGCCGGCCGTGCTGGCCGGTCTGTGCCGATTCAGTGGGCGCCCTGCTTAACGCCTCGTCCGGAAACAGCAATGATTCGTCCTGAAAAACTCCATTTTAGGTACTTGTAACAAAAATAACTATTTTGTCATACGCTCCCAAAAATAGCTATTTTACGGACTTATTTAAGTCCGTAAAATGTTTCTTTTTCGGCCTAGTCCCTAAAAGTCGCCATGGCAACCTTTACGGACTATTCCAAAATTCCTTAGAATGTTTAAATTCGAAAAAAAAAAACATAAAAAAATCACATAAATTTAAAACGTACATAAATCTTTTAATACTAACAATATCAAAAGCTAACAAGTAATCTAATTCGACTAATAAAGTTATTTGGAAAAATGAAAATGAAATGAACAATTTCGTGCATTTTGAAAACTGGTATCTGCAAAAGAAATTACTCCTTTTCCATTGGCAGGCAAATTTGCTTTCTGATGAGGTGGAGCAAATGCGATCGATGTACTTGGTGATACATCCGTGGAAGTGGTCACGATTTTCTTTTCCCCCATTAGCAGTTTGCAAACTTTCTTCTTTTTCTCAATAGATTCTTCTATGTAACCTTCCGCCACTGTGGACGACCTAAATAATTATTGTTGTTTAGAACAAGATCGGAAAATATTAATATTTTTACTAAAACAGAGTTTTATCCACAATACCGAAACAGGAGATGATTAACAGTTTTAATCATCACCTGATGATGCTAACATGGTTAGCGAAACGCGCGTCGAGTGCAAAAATTCTGTTTCGGTATTGTGGATAAAACTCTGTTTTAGTGCATGTTGCCGAAGGTTCCAAACCCCAACTTAGTTAATATTTTTACCTTCAACCTCCTAGGCGTTTCAGCGACGTAAAATCCACATCTGCATCTGCAGCAAGAGTAGCAGAAGTACGTCGAAAACAATGACGTGTATATTGGTTTTGGTTCGGCAACTTTAAAAATGCTGCTACAATCGAAGGCATCTTCCCGAATGAATAAATGTCGACGCGTTGCACAGTGCATTTTCCTTTACGATAAGAGATGAAGACATAATCATGTGGTACATTTTTTGGCCGAAGACAAGCATATTTTCTATACAACTCAACTGGATTGGCAACGTTCCCTTCGCACACCACCGGAAACGCTCTTTTGATATTAGTCTTTGTATCAGCAAGAGTAACTAAAAGATAGCTGTTGTCTTTTTCTATGATGTCTTGCACTCGTAGAGAGTGCAATTCTTCTCTTCTACATGCTCCACAAAGGCCAATGACAAGAGCAACCTAAAAATAAAATAAAATGAAATACGAAACCATCTACCTATTTTAAAATCATCACCACAAACTAACCTTAGTAAGTAAATAAGTTTCATCACTAGCCGTGGCCAAAAATTGATCGATCTCTTCTCTGGACAAAACCTTAGACTTTTTAGGCTCGTAACCAACCGAATTCCTCTTCAAAAAAACAATAACTTTTGGAAATTTGTCAATATGAATATTTTCCTTAACACTTAGCACTGCTTTCAGCATGGAATATTTCGACCAAACTGTCGACGGTTTGAACGCTTGTGACTGTAATTTAAGAGAGTACTATTTTAATTTAAAAGCCTCAAAATACATCTTGCGTAAGTAAGTATTTAGTTTTTTAAATAAGTACTTACTTTTTCGTGGAAATAATTTAGCAATACATCTTCATTTACAACGAGTACGCCATTTTCGTATTTCCATTCATTAAAATCATCATATTCTTTATGGTAAATGGCACGAGACTTCACAGGAAGTAAATCCAACACGATTTCTTTGGCCTTATTAGCGATGTATTCCGGATTTTGGAACATTTTAAAATTTGTGTGACTTTCTGACAAATTTCGAATGACATGACAAAATTATCAAATAAACAAACTTGTTGCTATACGATATCAATTTCTAAGCTAACTTTTTCGAACATTATGATTTAAAAAATTATGGAAAATTTGCAAATTTTACCGGAATCTAATTTGCATTTGGGTTATATTTATAACATTTCCTTATCTGTTAATAAATGCAAGGTATACAAATAATAAAAAGCGAAATAAATATACAGAGTATATAACTCGCAGTCCTCCAGAAAAAGGAGTCCCGTGACAGCGACGTCCTAGGTGTTCGCAACTGAATCATATGTTGATGAGCAGCTTTTGCCTGACGGGTGTTTCTGTTTGGCACAACTCTGTGGAATCATAAGTGCCAGCGCATTCGAGCATCTTCCGTAGTAGTATCGATAGTAAAGAGATAAGTCCGCTACTTTTCTTCGATGTTCAAGGCGATCAAGGTCTTTAGTCAACTCTGGATCATCCTCAAGACGTATGAAGTTCAATATCTTGAGCAAGTGTTTAGGCCGAGCTCCACACATGGGAACAGTTTTCCAAAGATGGTTTTATCTGGGTGTTATAGGGCAGTAAGAGCTGATGAGGTGTATACTTTTTGCTCTATAGAGTACTCCTAGCTCCTGTGTTGCTGCCTTGACGATTTTGGTGACGTGATGACGCCAAGACATGTTGTTTTCTACGTTGACACCCAGCAAGCTTAGGGATGAGGCCAGAGTTGCTTTTTTTTTGAGAAGACAGCTGCTTGAGTATTTCTTGTGGTAAACTGGACATTGTTTTCCTCATCCCATTCCCCGTCATTGATTTTAGATTCCTCCGGGAGATGTCCATCAGTACCAATTCGGATGCTTCAATCTCTTAAGAGATTGGAAAGCCATAGAAGTAGTGTTGTTGGTAGTCAGTATGCTTTCAATATGCTTAACAATCCGTCATGCCACAGTCCCCTCTCTGGTTTCTCAGTGGGGGGAACTGCCCTTCATAATCTTCCTCTAGTGCATGGAGGGGACCCTTGCTTGGAGCAGGTTCTCTTTGCTGACCCACCGCATTCCAGGTCTCTTGTTGGTTTCTCCACGCTGGGTTTGGCTGGAGAAGGCGCAGGCCTGTTATATACTTGTCTGAGTTTACTCTCTGGAAGCTTGAGTAAATTTAATTTATACAAGTACACTGGGCACTTCTCGCCTATCGACCTATGGCGGTCCTCCACAGTTCGTCCACTCTATGTTTTCGCTAGTGCATTCTGTTATGTCATGTGCTGAGGCACATTTGCGTGTTCGAATTTCTGACATTTATTACACTGCATTACCGGTCTGCCAGCGCACCACTTTTCCCAGGAAATTCGGACAGACATTATAGTCCTGCTTTCCTAAGCATTTTACAGTATGAGAAGCTTCAAGCAAAACTTAATACATGGGCGATCTTGTCTTCTTCATCTCAAAGACGTTTTTTACTGGTAGATTATATTCATCTTTGAAGGCTTCCGTAATTTCCTCAGGCTTCACATCTCCGTCCAACCCTTTCGGCACGAAGGTCCTGGTTTTTTCCATCGTCCGCGTAAGAGTGGAATTCTGTTTGCTCCTGATTGAGCATGCGCTTCAGGGTATGTAGGTCATTTAAGTTAAAACAATATACTATCACCGAGTGTTTGGCGAATTTAAGCTCATAGTTCTCTATGTGCAAATTTTTTAAGTCACTTCTGAGCTGCCAGTGGGCGTTCGGCCTACTTTTGACAACCACAGGTGGCGGTGAAGAGATTTTTGGATTGGTCGGAGTTTTATGATTTTTGGTTGATCTTGTCCTGACATTTATGGCCTTGGACACCGTGGAGGCCGCTATGCTCTCATGTTAGCGGGTTGCTGAGAGTCGGGTTGATTACTTGGCCCTGGCTTATCCAAGGTCCTGCTTTGCATGTTTGGGGGCGAAGTGACATTTGTCCAACATAGAAAGCATTTTTACGGATTTTATAAAAACAAAGTTTGACAGCGATGCTACCTTACTGTAACACTGACACAAATTCAGTAATATTAATAGTTATTTGCGTGATAAGTGCGGTATAAGCGTTATACAGTCATGAGTGGGAAATATGGCCGCGACTTGGTCTTAGACCGAATCGCACGAGTATACCGTAGTATGCAATAGGGCAGGTATAATATACATTTAATCTAAAAACGAAAAAGTAAAACTTTGTCATTAAAATTTTAATTTAGCACATTGTGTCAAATGCTTTAAAACAGAGTTTTATCCACAATACCGAAACAGAATTTTTTGCACTCGACGCGCGTTTCGCTAACCCTGTTAGCATCATCAGGAGATGATTAAGACTAAAATTAAAACCTACCTAACTCTCTTTTATACTACTGTTTGCTTAATCAAGAAGACCCAAAAAGAACCAATCCTGTAATCCCATTAGTCACGCTTGATTAACCAATACAATGGACTAAACGGAATAGGCCCTCTATCTCTATTTAAACTATTCTTACTTTTAATAATTTCCGTACTTTCATATGCGTCTAATAATCTTCTATCAGTTATATTATGAATTAATATTAAATTTTTAATTGTTATTCTGTGATTATTATCAAAAGCATGCTCGACAATACTTGATTTTTCTGTTCTACCATACTTTAAATGAGCTCTATGTTCTTTGAATCTCGTTTGTATAGATCTTCTAGTTTGCCCAACATATTTTTGGTTACAATCCATACATCCAATTTCATATATTCCACTTCTTTCTAACATTTCAATTTTGTCCTTTGGACCACCTAATAGTTTCTTAATGTTAAACTGAGTCTTGTATACTAATTTTAAACCTACTTCCTTAAAAACTTTTTGGGAGTCCTCTAGTATACTGAGGATTATACGGTATCGAAACATATTTTGTATTTTCATTCTGATTAACAAAAGAAGTGGAATCACGAATGGTCTTTCTAAACAAATGCCTATTAATTAGTTTATTTATTAAGTTGGTATTGAAACCATTTACTTTCGCTATATTCCTAATTGTTTCCTTTTAATTATTAAATCTTTCTCTGCTAAGAGGAAAGTTAACCATACGGTGTACTAAAAAATGAAAGCTGGACATTTTATGTTGGTCGCAGTGGAAGGAGTCATTAGGAATATATCGGTTAGTGGCAGTATTTTTTCTGTAAATATCAAATTCTAGTGTGTTATTATCGTTCCTAATCACTAAAGTATACAAAAATGGTAGTTGGCCATTGTTCTCGACTTCATAAGTAAATTTAATGGTGGGGAAACGGTTGTTTAGTTTTGTTACAAAATCTTCAATATTAGCGGATTTTGTGACGAAAATCGCGAAAATATCATTCACATACCAGTACCATACCCTTGGAAAATATTCGAACGCTTGGCTGATTTCATTTTCAAATTTACTCATGAAAAGATTAGCTAAGAACGGCGATAAACAGTTGCCCATTCTTCCTTCCTTCAAGTTGTTGGTAATAGTTATTTTTATATTGAAAATAATTTTGATTCATGCAAAGTTTGGTAAAGTTAAATATTCTTGTTTGATTTCGTTATCAAAACTATTCATCTCAAGTAATTCACCAAGGTATTGCAAGGTCTGTGGATTGGTACACTAGGGAACAATGATCTAACATCAAACGAGATTAAAATTTCACCTTCATTAAGAATCGTATCTTTAATTTTGCTTATGAAATCTAAGGAATTTAGTACTCTTGAATTCTGTTGTTTTATAGGTAAATTTTCAAACTGGTTTGCTAGCCACTTGGATATATTATAAGTTGGCGATCCTATTGCCGAGACTATGGGACGCTTTGCCTTCCCAGGTTTGTGAATCTTGGGAAGACAATATAGTTTCGGCATAGTAGGATTACTCACAGATAATTTGTATTTAATGTGATCAGAAATAAGGTTGCTACATTTCTTCAAAGTGTTTTTAACTTGTGCTACCTCTTCGACAATGGATTCCTTGAGATTTTGTTATAGGGCCAGAATTCGATTAAATTATCAACCCGTTGAAAATATTCGCTTTTGTCTAATATAACAACCTTATTACCTTTGTCAGCTTTTAGATAGAAAACATCTTTCTCCTTTAATCTCTTGATTATACTTTTTCCTTTTCCAGGTCGAGAGTTAACATTATTATTAGTTACATTTTTTGAGATCTGATTCCTGCATGCTTCCCTAACAAATCCTTTAGTAGAGTCAGGAAGATGTTGAATAGAGCTTTCTATATTACCTACAATATCAAGTAAGTTATCCTTTGGTGGAGGCAATGCAAAATTCAGACCCTTGTTTAAAAGATTCAATTCAGCTTTATCAAAAGATTGAGAAGATAGGTTTTCCACAATGTTTACGACTTCCTGAGAACTATCAGACTTAGGTATCATTTTCCTGAGTTTTTTAAGTTTTTTATTGATGGATGACATTTCCTTGATGTAACTATTACCAACAACTTGAAGGCACGGCAATGGGCAACTGTTTATCGCCGTTCTTAGCTAATCTTTTCATGAGTAAATTTAAAAATGAAATCAGCCAGGAGTTCCAATATTTTTCAAGGGTATGGTACAGGTATGTGGATGACATTTTCGCGATTTTCGACACAAAAACCGCTAATATTGAAGATTTTGTAACAACACTAAACAGCTGTTTCCCCACCATTAAATTTATTTATGATGTCGAGAACAATGGCCAACTACCATTTTTGGATACTTTAGTGATTAGGAACGAATATTTCCCTCATGTATAAAAAATCCCATTAAAGGAGTGCAATTCTCGGAAAATTACAGCGATAATTGCATTGTAGAAACCGAAAGAGCACAGCGATAATTGCATCGTACGTATCTATAGTAATTCCATTGTAAACTTACGATGACAGCGACAATTTATAAATAACGTCAAAGTCAAGTGAATATATATTATTAAAAATTTCTCGTTTCGGATTAAAAAAATCGTATTTATGCGATTTTTTACTTTGTTTACAGTTACATGTACGTTTTTGTATTAAAAAAAGAACAAAAATGTATTTTTTTAAACCATGTCCTTATTCGGAAATATTGCCCCGAATTACATTCGTGCATCAAAATAACCAGATAATTTTGCATCCGAGCGTGTTGTCTTAGAAAAACTGCATTCGATCATTTTCATAGTTTGGAAAAAGAAATATGAAAATGAACTCATGCAGTTTTTAGACAACACGCTGTCATGCAAAATTATCGGTAATTTTGATGCACTTGTGCAATTACTTTTTTGTATTAAAAAAAGAACAAAAATGTATTTTTTTAAACCATGTCCTTATTCGGAAATATTCCCCCGAATTACATTCGTGCATCAAAATAACCAGATAATTTTGCATCCGAGCGTGTTGTCTTAGAAAAACTGCATTCGATCATTTTCATAGTTTGGAAAAAGAAATATGAAAATGAACTCATGCAGTTTTTAGACAACACGCTGTCATGCAAAATTATCGGTAATTTTGATGCACTTGTGCAATTACTTTCGAATATTTCCCTCATGTATAAAAATTCCCATTAGAGCAGTGCAATTCTCGGAAAATTACAGCGATAATTGCATTGTAGAAACCGAAAGAGCACAGCGATAATTGCATCGTACGTATCTATAGTAATTCCATTGTAAACTTACGATGACAGCGACAATTTATAAATAACGTCAAAGTCAAGTGAATGAATATATATTATTAAAAATGTCTCGTTTCGGATTAAAAAAATCGTATTTTAGCGTCCCTTTCTTTTGTTTACAGTTACATGTACGTTTTTGAATTAAAAAAAGAGAATAAAAATGTATTTTTTGAAACCATGTCCTGATTCGGGAAATATTCCCCCGAATTACACTCGTGCATAAAAATAACCAGATAATTTTGCATTCGAAGCGTGTTGTCTTAGAAAAACAGCATTCGGTCATTCTCATATTTTGGAAAAAGAGCCCTCCACCTTCGGTGTCGGGCCCTTTCGCAAAATATGAAAATGAACTCATGCAGTTTTTAGACAACACGCTGTCATGCAAAATTATCGGTAATTTTGATGCACTTGTGCAATTACTTCCGATAATAACACACTAGAATTTGATATTTACAGAAAAAATACTGCCACTAACCGATATATTCCTAATGACTTCATCCTGCGACCAACATAAAATGGCCAGCTTTAATTTTTTTAGTACACCGTATGGTTAACTTTCCTCTTAGCAGAGAGAGATTTAATAATGAAAAGGAAACAATTAGGAATATAGCGAAAGTTAATGGTTTTAATACCTACTTAATAAATAAACTAATTAATAGGCATTTATTTAGAAAGACCATTCGTGATTCCACTTCTTTTGTTAATCAGGATGAAAATACAAAATATGTTTCGATACCGTGTAATCCTCAGTATACTAGAGTTTTTAAGGAAGTTGGTTTAAAATTAGTATACAAGACTCAGTTTAACATTAAGAAACTATTAGGTGGTCCAAAGGACAAAATTGAAATGTTAGAAAGAAGTGGAATATATGAAATTGGATGTATGGATTGTAACCAAAAATATGTTGGGTAAACTAGAAGATCTATACAAACGAGATTCAAAGAACATATAGCTCATTTAAAGTATGGTAGAACAGAAAAATCAAGTGTTGCCGAGCATGCTTTTGATAATAATCATAGAATACCAATTAAAAATTTAAAATTAATTCATAATAATATAACTGATAGAAGATTATTAGACGCATATGAAAGTATGGAAATTATCAAATGTAAGAATAGTTTAAATAGAGATAGAGGGCCTATTCCGTTGATTAATCAAGCGTGACTAATGGGATTCCAGGATTGGTTCTTTTTGGTTCTGCTTGATTAAGCAAACAGTAGTATAAAAGAGAGTTAGGTAAGTTTTAATTTTAGTCTTAATCATCTCCTGATGATACTAACAAAGTTAGCGAAACGCGCGTCGAGTGCAAAAAATTCTGTTTCGGTAATGTGGGTAAAACTCTGTTTTAGTGCATGTTGCCGAAGGTTCCAAACCCCAACATAGTTGTGTCAATACAAATGGATTATTAAAAAATGAGTTAAGTAATAAGAGTCATTACATCAACAGTGATATAATGAGTTTGTTACCTAACGCGTGAAATAATAATAACCTATAATAGGTCAGAATGAATGACGTAATATGCTCTTACTATGTAGGTCGTAAATAAAGATATATACAGACCACTTTTATCAAGTAATAGCCGAAAACTCAGAAATTAATATTAAGAACACCGAATTAGTTTCGAGTAGAATCAAGGAAGACTTGCTAGATTCTAGATGGTTCAATAATACGCATTTCGCAAAGACAGATCGACAGGAGATATACTGACGGCCTATGTCACTCATATATGGAGTATAGAAATTATTGAGAACTACGGAGAATCTCGAGCCATTGCGTTGGATATTTCGAGGGCATTCGACAGAGTTTGGCATGACGGATTGCTCAACAAAGTGCCGTCCTTTGGACTGGCAGTGTCTCTTTGCAGCTGGCTTGTCAGTTTCCTTAAGAAACGATCTCTGCACATTGCAGTTGATGGGCACATTTCAGACACATTCACCATTAATGCGGGCGTGCCTCAAGGCGCAATACTTTCACCAACTCTGTTCCTCATCTATATTAATGACTTGCTGAACCAAAATCAATAAACCTGTTTGCAGTTTTGCAGATGACAGTAAAATCCGTGGCATGGTTCTAGAGCTACGACGACTGAGGAGGCAGAGGAAAAATGTCGCTATTGCGGCGTTGTCATTATTAACAGGATTAATATATAAAAATTGCAATAAAATCCCCTTTCACTCTGAAATAATATGGAGAATAATATTCTTTACATCCAGTAATATTATAACAATAACATAAAAATATAATGATAACATATTTAACATTTTTTTAGCATCAAATATTAACATTTAATCCATTTAATAAATCATATATCATTAAAAATCCATTTTATTTCCGAAATCCGTCAACACTCAGACCACTCAAAGGTCATTCATGTGGAACGTTTCGAACCGAGCCGTACTTCCCGTATGTATTAAAATAGCGAAAATGACTGAGCGATTGGAATGCCACCAACAACGCGACGGCGACGGTCGCGTTGCTTGGCAACGTTTGAAGGTTTTATTCAGCGGCGTAGCAAAAAGGTGCTAAATATGAATAAATATACGCAGGGAAAAACTCTTCATAGCCAAACAAGAGAGGTTATAGCCAATATATATATATAGGGTTTGCGGTGAAGAGGGAACAAATACTTTTTGTCGGCTATCTCTAAAAAGAAAATTGGAGAGAGTAGCGCGTTACGCTGGGGTAAGTACGGAAGCGTAGAAGGAACATCGTAAAAAATATTTTTTCTTCAAACGTCAGTAAATCCGTCATTACTCGACTGTGTAGGCGGCCGTGAAGTTTCGTTGTTTCTCCGCCGGAGCTTTACTTTTCACTTTTCCGCCGGCGGAGGTAAAAGTGTTGTCATAGCAACATAGATACAATACAAACAAACAACAAAGTAAGCGTCAACAACTCAAGATTTATTAAACTACAATTTGTATTTATCACTCAATTTGTGACTGCATTTCTAAAAATCACTAATTTAGGAACAAATTGGTTATTATTTAATCGAACATACTCAATAACTGCTTATCAATACGGAATTAAAACGCAATCGGAGACGCAATCTTAAAAAAATAATTATTGTTGACAGTGTCCACTGACAGCTTTATGTTACATTACTATTCACCGACA
This sequence comes from Pissodes strobi, assembly GCA_016904865.1. Classification (NCBI taxonomy): domain Eukaryota; kingdom Metazoa; phylum Arthropoda; class Insecta; order Coleoptera; family Curculionidae; genus Pissodes; species Pissodes strobi. The sequence goes on along the minus strand of JAEQML010053377.1, from coordinate 23,700 downwards.
CCGATCTAAGCCGCCTTGCGAACCCACTTATCTTTAATAATAATTAGATATTATTACTATTAAAAAGAGATGTTTTTGCATTAATTTGTCGACATTTGAAGAAAAAACAGCATATTTTATTTGGAGGAAAAGTTACTTTTCATGGCTTGCTCTATATTACCAGCCTCACTCCGTTCGGCTGTTAAACACGAGCGCGCCATGAAAAGTATCACTTTTCCTCCATATAAAATAATATACTATGTGTCTGGGTGCTATAAATTAAAATTATTGTAATAACGTTTTAAAGAAATGACTTGAAATAACCCTGACTTATTATACATATACTGTGTGACAAAAAAAACCCGTCTCTAAATTAAAACATACCTAACCTTGAAAAATTATTTTTATTTGTTACAAAATTAGGCTTCACAGTTCTCATTTTCGTATCGTCATGGAGGTTTGTGGATGCCATTATTGTTTACTAAATTAATTCACCTATTTACGGGGGAGTTTTCAATAAAAGTTTTAAAAGAGTTGATAGAACAAGCCATTGCATCGGTAACACCAGAAGACTGGCAAAAATATTGCAGACATGTGATAAATATAGAAAATTCCTTCTGGGAAACAGATCGAATAATGGAGAAGGTTGAACCATTAATAATTTCAGTTAATAATGAAGATTCGGATAGTGATAGCAACTATTCCGATTCGGATGGAACACAAATTAACGAACGCACAGATACATACCGGCAGATACCGCTCCAATTTACGTAAATACCCATTCATTAGTGTTACGTGGTATTGAATAAAAATCGGTATATTATCACCCAGAACTTCTCTGACAGTTTCCTTATACTAAAACGGCGTTTTATCCACAATACGGAAACAGAATTAGTCACGCTTGATCAACCAATGCAATGGACTATAGTCCACTGTATTGGTTGATCAAGCGTGACTAGTGGGATTCCAGGATTGGCTCCTTTGGTTCCGCTTGATTAAGCAAACATTTAGTATAAAAGCGAGTTAGGTAGAGTTTTAACTTTAGTTTTAATCATCTCCTGATGATGCTAACATGGTTAGCGAAACGCGTGTCGAGTGCAATAATTATGTTTCGGTATTGTGGATAAAACTCCGTTTTAGTGCATGTTGCCCATAGCAGGCAAATTTCGAAATTTATAAAATCCAAGCTTTTTTATGAAAAATATACTCTCAAAATCAAACGCAATTTGTAAGCGTAAAAAATAATTTTTAATCTTATATATAAAAATAACACTACCCTATGATATCAAGCGTTAGCCGAGTTTTTATATGTAATTCTCCCCTCTGCCCTTCAGACGCCATAGCTCTAGAATTAGAAGAACAAACGACTTACCTGTAGGAAGTTCGTTCTGGATTATATTAGATACCCTTGTCGAATTAGATAACACACGTAGTCACACCATTTCACCTTTCATCGAGCAAAGTTTAAAGATTTAAAGGAAAAATAAACATCCTCAGCAATGTCCGCGTCGTCCCATCTCAATCAATGCCTATTCATTACACTGTTGCAGCGACCAGCATGAAAAAATTGCAATAAAGGGTGGGTCCAGGGAGGGACTCTAATTGGACAAGGGTATCTAATATAATCCAGAACGAACTTCCTACAGGTAAGTCGTTTGTTCTTCTAATTATATTACGATACCCTTGTCCAATTAGATAATACACGTAGTTATTTAAAGTTAACAGCAATTTTTTCAACTTTGTAAACAGTATATGAAATCAGTATATAATGTCTTTGAATAAAAACACTATAATTGATTTTGTAGTTTTATATAGGACTACCAAGTAATATAATAATTATATAAACTTATAAACTGACAAGGAATTAAAACAATTGATACATTTAAGAGACTAAATATTCTAATAAATTTTTATCCGACTGCAGTGGTCTATTGTAAATTTGGGCAAAGGCCATAGACTTTTTGACCAACCCGCAGCCTTCTTAACTATATCTATGCTCAACCCAGCCCTGAAAACTGCAGAAGTTGAAGCAAGTCTTTTGCTATGAGTTTTAAATTTGTTTATGTCTATGCCTCTACATTTCACGACATCTTTAACCCAGCGATTTATCGCCTGAGTGGACGCCCTATGAAAAGGTTTACGGTGCGTCAGAAATAAATGTCTCTCATTATTTCTTATAGACCGAGTCCTATCTAAATATTTATTTAATGTTGGAACAACGTAAAATCTAAGTGATTATCAAAAACTTTAAGTTTTAAAATTGGCTGTTCACGTTTATGACTGGAAATTTTTAACATATCTGTACAGTAAACATCTACACAATCTGATTTTTTATTTATATTGTCAATACTTAATTTTAAAAGAGTGTTAATACGATGACCAGAATTTAAACTAGTAAGTTGCTAACTTCTTTGTTAGTTGTTCCAAGGATAAATTTTCTAAAGGATACAATTTTTAAGATACTGTAATATAATAGATGGATCCCAATCTGAGTATTTTGGGAAACTAGGCCGGTCACGAAAGACGCCTTTCAAAAAAACGTTTTATAAAAAAAAATCATGGCTAGTAATATTAGTGCGTATTAAGTGAAGCGTATGACAACTTTGTAACAAAGAATTCGTATAAAAAAGAAATTATGTTACCAACACTTACGGTGTAAATCTAGCTTATACGACGTGTGCAAGCATTTTTAATGTAATAGCATGAATAAAGACTTTGACTATATTAATTACAACATAGCCACCATTTTTTATACGTAGTCGAATATTGAAATAAAGTTGATTTGCTAATATAATTTACCATTATTGGAATATATTCTGGAGCAATGTTCTTTCTTAAAAAAGCTCCCCGAATAATGGGTGAGATTTCCCGAAAGAAAAAATAAGCAATTTCTTGGAAGGCTCAAAAAATGTTTTGACAACATAACCATAAAAATAAAGAAAATCATGAGTGATTAGGCCAGTATGGCACGACTAAGATGCCAATGGATGATCCTCAATTATCTTTTTTTTAAACCCTTCCTATTAAAGGACATTGGGGAAAGGCATAGAAAAATAAGGACTTTTCCCATTTTAATGTAAAAGTATCTGATGTTAGTGCTCCCGGGTCTTTAAACCAGGAATCGTAAATCCTACAATTTGCATTTATTCGGGATGCAAAAAGATCTATATGGGGTTCACCAAAACATGAAACAATGTCTGCATATGCGCTACTATGGAGAGTATATTCAGATTCTATATGTGAAATCCAGGATTTCTCGTCTGCTATTGTATTCTCTTTCGATGGTATATACGAAACATGCAACAAAATTTTTCGTTCTTCGCACCAAGACCATATGTGTCTACTTAGATTGTGTACATAACACCACCCATCTTGTTAATATACGCAATAGCTGTTTTATTGGCTACCCGCAATAAAATAGTACAGTTACTTTCCCTAGAACTAGAAGCAAAACATTGCAAGGCATGATAAATGGCTAAAAGTTCTAAATAATTATTCAGATTTACTCCAGAATCCACGGGTAATCTCATTCCGGCAGGTCGCCCCCACCCTGTCTTTGAAGCATCAGAAAATAATTCGAATTTATAGTTCTGACAATTAAGTGAAGTAAAAGAATGCTCAATGTTAAGGAACCACCAATGCAATTCGGTGTGTACAGGTTTGGTAACAGATATGGTATCAGAATTATCCCCTAAAGATCGTTGCAGTGACAGGTACTTTTGGCGTTCCAAAATTTTGGTATGAAACCAACCGTATTTTCTGTTTGTGGTCAGCATGTGAAAAACACCATAAAGCAACTTTCCAGCAGCTACAACATGAGGGAAAAAATATCGGTTTTAACATTAGATATTACCGATACGGGAGTCAGTATCGTATCAATGACTTCCCCCAAGGCTGTAAGTCCATCAGTGCCGAGATGAGTTTGCATGCTAGCCAGGTATTTATCTGATTTTTCACTGTAATCTGGGATCGAAGATTCCAGTTCGGGATTTAAAGATGGAGCCCGTAAGATATGCCCAAGACCAGCTATTTCTTCCACCGATCCGCCAATGCGTGTAGCAGTGGTTTCCCAAAAATTACGTCCTTTCCGGACGGTATATCGCCTAACAGCTGAGCGATTTCCGGGCCAACTTCTGGTGCACCTTCAGAAAGAATGGGAGATTGAGCAGTCGGAACTGTGATTTCTGGAACATCTGCCTGATCAGCCTATCAGATAGACCATATATCAGTATTAACGATGAAACCTAAAGATTGTAAAATACCGAGCATAAAATTACCATTAAATTGTACCTCATCTATTGGACGGCCCAGACAAAGAATATCATTTAAATAAAGAAGGCATAAAAATACCCTGTTGCCTAAAAAATCGAAATATAGGTTTTAGCAGTTTTGTATACATATACGGAACAGTTGATAGTCCCATTGGTAAACAGTTAAATTCATTAAGTTTGTCTTGACATTTGAAACGACGATAAATTTTATGACCGTGATTTATTGAAACCATATAGCAGGCGTCCTTTAAGTCGAGAGTTGCCATATAAGCATTTTTTGAAATTAAGTAATTGACTGTTTTATAAGTATCCTCCAACTTTAAATGTGGAGCAACTATAAATTTATTTTTAACAGGGGCGCACTCTCTAATTACGCCTTTCTGACACAAAGTTAATATGGCAGAAGAATAATCCTGTAGATCACATTTTGACAAATTAGTACTATAAATTTCAGTTTGTATTGGACTTTTAAAAAACGGAATTTTATATCCCTGTATCCAAGATAACAGAAGTTTATCTTGTGTAAAACATACCAGAACTCTTTTAGTCTACCAGGGAAGTGCGGGTATTCCCACTACTTCCTGTAACTGCGGTTGGGGTACGCAGCCCCCCCCCCCCCCCCCCCCCGCCTCTCTGCCCTCTCCGATGTCGGCGGCCTGTCCCGCTTTCGGTGTTGCCTCCCATTCATTTTGGACCTTTGAAACCCTCGCTTGAAGTTTAAAGAACCATCAGCTTTTGAAGTACTTGCAATTGAAGTACTTTGATGGGAGTGTAAACCCCAAGGAAAATTGGATTTCTTCTCTGCGGGGGATGAAAATTTCTTGATATCTCTTCCCGTGCGCCACTGCGCTTTTACTTCTTTATATCTACCGGCAAAGGTTTTTCCACATAGGATAAATCGGTACAAAAAAGACTCAGACAGGAATTTGGTCCAGTTCAATGCAGCAAAAACCCAAGCAGCCACGTTTATCAAGAAAGCCAATACGACGAACCCTGACATCATTATAGCAGGATCGACCATTTCTTCATCCTCCTCAATCGGACTTCCGGGTGTCTCGGTTAACAGCAATATGTCCTGGCATGGTTCGCAAAATCAGCCTCACAGAAGCTTGGTACGCTATTCCGCAACAAAAACTCACCGCGAGGATGTCAGCCACGTATGCGCACCTAAAGAACAGGGTCGCACTCAAAATTAGTCAAAATGTGATCAAGCTTTAAAGGGCTGTTTCTAACTTATTTTAAAATAAAGTTACTTGAAAAAACGTATTAGTTTTTAAAGTTCTATAAGCCAGGGTGGGACTGATTTGATGCCTCTTGGCAAATGGAAAAATTTGGCTTCTTTTTATAAAAAGTCCCTCTCGGTAAATACATTTACCTGTTGTTTGCAGAAAAACTCTATTTAACATTTTCCATTCTTTGTTTCGGTCAGTAAAAATCAATTTAAACGTATCTGATATCTAGATGTAAAAAGCAACGCTTTCTATAAACAAATTAAAGACTATTAGGTTTCTCGAACAAAAGTAAAATATGTATATCATTACAAAGTACGTAACGAGAGCGAGTCAGCGAGAAAATCAGATTAATCACATCGATGAGGATATGAACGCCATCGTAGAATGGGGTGAGGAAAACAATATCCATTATCATCATTTTGCCTATTTCCCATCAATAGTATATTTCATTACCAGTCCGGAAACTAGGCTTTTTCGGTGCGCGCGCGACAGTTTCTGGTGTGAGGCCTAGCCGAATACCGGAACTCGTGCAAACACAGGAAAAGCTGTTTCTGGACGTGTAATGAACGATATTTTTCATAATACCTCTGAAATCAAAACATAAACATAAAATTATTATAATTTTACGTATCCAAAATCATGTCATGATACATTTTGAATTAAAATGTAAGCAAACGTCAAACTTGCAAGACAAGCAAGACACAGGTATTTATCTAATATTCATCAAGCGTTGGTATGGAAATATGTTTTTCTTCAAACGCCAGTAAATCCGTCATTACTCGACTGTGTAGGCGGCCGTGAAGTTTCGTTTTTCCTCCGCCGGAGCTTTACTTTTCACTTTTCCGCCGGCGGAGGTAAAAGTGTTGTCATAGCAACATAGATACAATACAAACAGACAACAAAATAAGCGTCAACAACTCAAGATTTATTAAACTACAATTTGTATTTATCACTCAATTTGTGACTGCATTTCTAAAAATCGCTAATTTAGGAACAAATTGGTTATTATTTAATCGAACTTACTCAATAACTGCTTATCAATACGGAATTAAAACGCAATCGGAGACGCAATCTTAAAAAAATAATTATTGTTGACAGTGTCCACTGACAGCTTTATGTTACATTATATTCACCGACACCGGTCTAAGCAAGGCCACCTACGACCGTGGTCTAAGCCGCCTTGCGAACCCATTTATCTTTAATAATAATTAGATATTATTACTATTAAAAAGAGATGTTTTTGCATTAATTTGTCGACATTTGAAGAAAAAACAGCATATTTTATTTGGAGGAAAAGTTACTTTTCATGGCTTGCTCTCTATTACCAGCCTCACTCCGTTCGGCTGTTAAACACGAGCGCGCCATGAAAAGTATCACTTTTCCTCCATATAAAATAATATACTATTGTATGCTTTGTTGTAATTGAATGGGCAGCAAATTTTGATGTGTTTGTGACAAGTAAGGTCAGAATAATAAAATATAGACTATTGACGCTAAAATGTACTGGATTAATTTTGTAGACTGCATCGCTGTATAATTTTAACCCAATTTGTTATACTTTATGCTTATTTTGTGACTAAGTAACTAGGGTAAAATTAGGGAACGGGAAAACTTTTCCCTCTCCCTAATTAGAGAGCAGGAAAAGTTTTCCCGTGCGGTCGCACCGAAAAGGCTTACTTTCTTTGCTCTACAGAGACGTCGAAAATGATAGTTTTCAGAGAGGTATTATGAAAAACATTTTGCAAAGCTCTTTGTTTTCTCGAATATTTCCCACATGTATAATACGATGACAGCGACAATTTATAAATAACGTCAAAGTCAAGTGAATATATATTATTAAAAATGTCTCGTTTCGGATTAAAAATATCGTATTCATGCGTCTCTTTACTTTGCTTGCAGGTACATGTACGTTTTTGTATTAAAAAAAGAATATAAATGTATTTTTTTAAACTATGTCCTTATTCGGGAAATATAAATATAGATATATATAAAATAGATAGATAGATAATTTGAAGCTGGTGTATTAAAATACTATTTTTTTTTCGTTATCAAAAGTTGTGACAGCACTGGTCGGTATAAACAATAATTATTTCTTAAATCATTTATGACCACAAAGGTGGGGGTGGTAATTAACTTTATAATTAACCACTTTAATTAGTGGACTGTATTAACATAGGGTGGTGGGGGTTTTATTCATAGGATGTGAATTGAAACATCTATTCTAGGTATTACGTACTTTAATAATGCAAGAATTAATTTGCATTAAATATGATAAATATATACAATGATTTCTAACTACTTTCAAGCATTCATTATTTCACGCATAAAACTAAATAAGTACTGTACATACGGTTAACTATGTCTAACTAAACTTCTTGATTATAGGTCTAAAATGAACTATATAATTTTTTCTTTATTGAATTTAAATAACGTTCTTTTTCAACTAACTTCCTTCGTTCACACAAAATACTTTGTACTTTCCGTCTTCTTCGATTCTCTCAACTTAACTTCACCAGGGATGTAAGACTTCGAACATTTGATTCGCATCTCGAGTAGAGGAATAGATTTGTTTACTTGTAAATTTTTTCCCGGCTTTTTACCTTCTTCTATATTCAAGAGAGACCCTACGCTACCACTCGTATTGTTTTTAAAAAATGAGTTAAAACGCCCAAAGGCGTTCTTTATCCAAGCTTGGACAAAGAGAACAGAGTTACAACAAACATTTTCTAAATATCTGTCCAAACAATATGAGAAAATGGCCCAAAAGATTTTGGCGCCAACGGAGCTACAATTTTCTAGCTGCTTTTCGAGTGAACGATTGTACTGCACTAAATTGAATTTTTCCTGCCGGCGGCAGGCGGCAAACTGATATGGAGTGGGAAATGAGCGGGGTGCATTTTGAGAGGGTAGAAAATATTATTTCTTTATCTGATATATTGTTGTTTACACAACATTGACAGAGACAAAGTTATATTAAATTTAAGCGTTTAAAAACGTTTTCCTTGACAGAGAATGACAATTTGCTTTTCGCGATTGTTTCATATAATGGAATTTATTATACGGACAATCCAGGTTCGTTCTAAGGAGGAACTGAAATGTGAAGCTTTAAATACACAAGTTGTTGTTTACTTGGGGTGAAATAACTTTATTCGGAGATTAATTATGGCTCATTCATACTACAGACATAGAGAGTGTTATCACCAAACTATGCAGTAAAACACGACAAGTTAATACACTTGCTGGGGTTTTTCCCCAACAAGCACTATTTGGAACACTAGCTGGTGTTTCACTGCTATCCACGGTTACTGTAGAAGAAACAGAAGAAGTAACACTGCTGGAATTAAAACTTGTTTATTCTTTTCACTTTTACTGTATCGAGAGCATTTTTTGAACTCAACGATTCGACGAAATCGACATGGTACGTTGCCGAAATCTTGCCGATTCTTTTCTTAGAAATCTTTTAAAATACTCTGATCAGAAGAACCTGCGGCTTGCTCTAACAAGTTTGTCTGTCGCTGTTCCCATTTCTCAGTCGAAGTTTTATAAATTCTATTTCGCTTTTTGGTTGACTGATCCATCAATATGCCTCCTTTGACTTCAAGAAATTATAATAGGTTAAGCATGCATTTCAAATAAGGACACATTCTAAAAATCATTCGAAAATGACGAAACAAGCATACGAAAAAAAGCGTCAATCTTTGATCGGGAAACCGATCCAACATCGATCCGGCTCAAATTTAATACACAAATGATAAATTGGTAAAACATGTGCACAAGTAATTGATGGATTAATCTACTAATCGTCCAGGATTTATTGTAGGAACAAACGTTAAATTACGCAACCAAAAATCAAGTACTTTTTATATGTATCTACTAAGATAAACTTACCTCAATTCTCTATTTACTTTTTCATGCCAAATTTTCAATAATCCACCATTATTATAACACAAATTAGCTATGTAACCCTTCACACTGCCGGCCGAAACGTGTTACAAGAAAATGCAATTAGTTAATTGGTTACAAGAAAATTTCAATTTGTTGTAAAAAAAATTGAATTTGTTACAAGAAAAGCCAATTTCTTAAGATAAACTTTGATTTGTTAGGATATAATTTCAATTGCCTTATTATAATTACAATTCAAATAAAAAGCCAATTTGTTACTATAAACTATAAATGCACTTTTCTTTTTAATAATCACTTTAATTTACTAAAAATATAAACTGAAAGATAGCTCAGGGTGTATGGGTAAGGAGCATGCTTATTAAAGTTTTTTTTCGAGTGCAGTAGTGGTTAAAAGCGCAAAATAAAAGATTAGAAATTTCAAATAAACAATTTTTATTCTATTTCCTTCTAACAAAAATAAGGGTTAATTCTGTTGAATTATCTTGGCGATATCTGCACTTTAATCACCTTATGGTTCCTCCGAGCTTCCTGAAGAGGGCTACTGGAAATTGCTGTAGTGCCTAGGATCTGTCCTGTGACGTCACTGGATGCTGTCCTAGTAGGCCGAGTGCGTGTGGACTCTGTAGCATGAAAAAAAAACCAGTACAAGGCAGTTAAAGAGCTCACCAAGAATATTGTTATCAACTTTGCTTCAATTTGGCTGAGAGCGTTGCTTGTCTTAGCTTTGGTTTTTTAATATAGAGGTTGGCAAGAGATAGCTAGAAATAATTCTTCTCAATTAACAGTGCTGAAAAATGACAAAACATGCTGAAGGAAGAACTTAATTTAATTTAATTAAATATGCCTCCACCAATTTGCACAGAATTGTTTAGACTGTAGACAAAAATTATGGTTTTAAATTAAACAATGAACTGATTAAAATTAATAAATAAAATAAATAGCTGTTTAAGCTGAGAAAGATTGTGATGAACAATATTTCAATAAAAAAACAATTACAGTGATCAGGTATGAACAAAAGTGAAATCGATAAATTTAAACAGATAATCAGACTTTTCTAACTCAAAAATCAATTCAATTCAAAATAAAGTTAATGACAATTATTCAATTCAATTATTTCCTGAAAGCTATTTTCTAACTCAAAAATTAGTTTAACTCAAAAACAAAGTATCAACAAATTTAAATAGAAATAGAGAAATAAAACAAACAAACAATTATGATCTTGTTCCTATCAGGGTCGAGAAGGGCTTGAGAAGATGCTCTTTAAATAACAAAAGGACGATAAAATGCTTATAGGCCGAATAACAACTAACTAAGCTTGACTCCGATTCTCCATATAACTCATAACATCCGATAACGATACCAGAGAAAATTAGACTAAGTTTCCCACACTATAGACAGTTTTGGTTACTAATTTCTAAAAATGCTTCCTCTAACTAGAACCTTAATAATGTGAACCCTACAGGGGTAGTTGGGTTGCTAAGCAAAAACCAAAATTCAATAACCCTGCTCTTGTAGGATCAAGTCCTTTTTTCTCTAAGAGCCTTAGGCTCCAAAAAACCCACTATCCCACATATGCCCTACAGACAAAAACATACCCACGGCAAAAGACAACGTGGTATGTGTGAAACGATAGTAGACAGATATCAGATATTCACGAGTTTATTCAACATACACACGGCAAAAGACAACGTGGTATGTGAAACGATAATAGGCAGATATCAGAGATTCGCACGCTTAGCAGCTTTATTCTGCCTACAGACTTTTCGGTATAGAAAACTTGAAATAAAAATCAGCTAACGCAAAAAAAATCAAAAAAAATCAAGCCCTACCTTCTCACAACCTCTCACACTGGTCGACGGTACAAGACAGGTTTCAAATTTCCTGCCCTACCTTCCACCAGAATCGCATCTCAAAAGAAATTGCACCGCGCACAGTCGTCACAAATATTTCACCTTTTTCCACCACACGAAGCGACCGAGTTTAAGCATAAAATATGATCTGCATGTTTGAAATTATTTATCAATTTTAAATAAGATATTCTAATGCTGTATTTACGTAGATTTCATTTTATAATATTTTTTTTGTTGAAAAGTCTATACTTTATCTATTAAAAGTCGAATTTGGTTAAGTGAATCAACTAATGTTTTCAATTATCACATAAAACAAGACTCTTGCTAATCAAATATATCATCTAAAAAGCATAAAGATCATAATATTAAATTGTTAAATTGTCACTAAATTATGGTTTTTGTATCAAAGTTGTTATTTCTATTCTAGGAGACAATTTTAAAATAATATTGGTTGGTACAAGTTTTTTTTGCATGTATTTTTCCACTGGTGAATTATTTTTCATAAAACATTTAAAAATGACGTCATTATTTTCACCAAAACAAAAAAGTCTCGCTGAGTCCCGATGTTTTGTAGCATCTAAACTAATCTTTACTTTCTACTGAACCAATCACCATGCAGTTTAGCTGCAACTATGCGCAAAAAAGAGTGTCATGAGCAAAAATAGTTTATGTTGTTCCCCAGGAGCATCCAATATTTCGACCCCTATCACACTGGAACTGTTTAACGCCGGACATAATAGCAAAAATGATATCAATTCATACATTTTTTTCTTAAATATAAGTAGCTTAGAGATCTATCGTATGTACAGGGTGATCCCCTATAATGTCGCCCCCTTTAACTTTTTTATTTTACTTGTCAAAAAAAGTAAAAGTAGGGTTATGTAGGTATTTGAAAATACTTTTTTTCTACGTAAAATTTTGTTTCTAAAAATCTCCCATATACAAGGGAGAACAAAAAATGTTTTATAGGTCACTCTATATTTGAATTTATTTTTGGATTCCTCGTAAAATTCTTAGCATAATTCATATAATATACCATATTAATTAATTAAGGTACTTTACTCTTGAGCAAAAATCATGTTTTTTGACAAACCTCGTACATACTGATATGTACTGATAAAATTTGTCATGTGATGGTTGCATTCCAGGTTTTGGACCATGCAAAACTTTTTATAAAGAATAACTTTTTGTCGTAAAATTAATAATAAAAAGTTTTACATATAGTGCGAACTTAAGCAGTCCAATTTTCGATACTTTTGCTGGGTATCTCCTTTATTAGTGGAGGTAGAGGGATGTGGTTTTCTCAATACTGTGCTACTTTTTTGAGAAACGAAAGATGTCGCTTACATAATTTTGATAGCCCTCTTAGTTTTTAAGATACAGGGTGAAATTGAAAATTTTCAATTTTCGGGCACCCCTCGTATCTCGGTTATCTTATAACTATTCGAAAAGGTAAAAACGGAAGCATACATAGTTTTTTACGTAGAATTCAGTGGCGTACTCGCTTTTTTTCCAGAAGGCTCCATTTCTCAGAAATGAAACACAATTTGGTTTTTTTAAATGGAACACCCTGTATATTTTCTACTAGTTTGGTGGCGCTGGTTATAGGCTTTTCAAAAATATGTAATAGTTGGTATGTCTTCGTAGTAATAAAGCTATAATTTTAAAATTTTAATGAAAAAAAACTTATTGCAACTATGCCGTGATTATCATTGATTAAAAACAATAGAATACCTTGAAAACAAATCAAATTTATTTTGGAATAGTTTCTCTATTTTGAAACAAGAAATATATTTTTTGTTTACTAATTTATTAATCGAGACGAAAATATTACCTTTGATATTATATCAAAGATACATACAAGTAATACCTATGTTTCTTTGCTACTATTAATCCTAAAAATATAAATTTTCATATTATCGATTAAATTTATTAAACAAACTCACACTAAATATATAAAGATTTTTTTCCATTTTATTTACTAATCATAAATACTGTTCAAAATGGTTGCCGTTTTCTCTAATAGCATATTCACACATTTTTGTAACTCTTCGTAGAGCGTTTAAAATTATTAATGAACGGCCCTGCAAGGACTGAAAAGCCAAATGCGTAGCCTCTCGAAGTTCTTCCATGGAACGATTTCGGGTCTTGTAAACTTTATTTTGCATGAAACCCCATAAAAAAAATCTAATAAAGAGAGATCGGGGGATCGTGGAGGCCACATTATAGGTCCATTAGTGGATATCCATCTATTGGGAAAATTATTTTCAAGAAAAGGGCGTACTATCTGAGCATTGTGAGCAGGTGCTCCGTCTTGTTGAAAATATATATTTAACTGAGCTAAGGGGCATTATCTAGCAACTCAGGCACAACATCTTGTAGAATTTCCAGATAACGGAGAGACCTCCTTCATAAATGCGATACGCTATTTGTCTTTCCAAAATAAAACAAGCAACACTAAACCCAAAACGTCCTTGTTGTTCCCGTTCAAATATGACGTGGTGATTTTCTTGCGACCAATGTCTTGTGTTATGCCGATTAAATATGCCGGCACTCGAAAAATAAGCTTCATCAGACCATATTACTGATCTGGCAAAATTAATATGGGTTCGAATTTCGAATATACCAATTGCAAAAAATTAAACGTCGTTCTGGATCTCCTGGATGCAAATGGTGTACGATTTTTATTTTATAAGGACGAAATTTATATTTTCTTAATATTGTCTGTACCCGAGCCTTGGGCACACCGACTTCTTTCTCGATGCCTCTACATGAACTCGAAGACTCTGCTTCTACACAAGCTAAAACGTTAACCTCGTCGGTTTCACGGTTCTCCTTATTATAGGATTTTGGCCGAGGCTGCATAAAGGATCCATTGCAACCCATAATATTAATTTTCATTTTATATTAACGAGATAATTATCGACTGGTATATTTAAAAGACAAAAATTAGTTTTAAATGAACTTGATGGGCAACATTCGTACTATTTAATGCGGAATTTTCCACGCTGTTGCTACCAGGTCGGTTCAGACAGTAATTCAAAATAGGTTGAAGATGAAAAGTTATTATTTCAAACTAAAAATAAATACAAGCGAACTCGGAACAACCTGATGTTACGGAATTGTTAAAATTACCGTAACAAACGCTAGTATACTATTTTAAATAGGGTTTATTACTTAACTAATTCTCGGAATTCGCCGGCTCGCCTCGCCGCAATTCGCCGAACTACTTTCTTTTTGTTACGGTTTTAAGACATTTATTTGCGCCTATGATGATAGACATCGACCGTCGTAAAAAATAAAACTGTTTTTGACATTTATATTATTATTTCATTTCTGAATTGGCTCCCTGAACCCAATCATCGCATTTGGCCCAGTCGGCAATTGCCAACTTATCCAGTGCGACCCGGCACAAGTTGCTAAAAATAATGTTTTAAAATCGATTCGAATCGGAAAACAAACAAATTTAAATACCGTCAAACTTTGACACCATTTTAGAACATTTTTCAATACTACGCCGTAATGATTAACTAAATGTTGTTAAGTTAACCTAATTATAACAAATCTGGCCTGTTGAATACATTGCTGTATTCCAAATTGCTATAAAAACAATATTTTAAAAAATAAAATATAAAAATGGGTACGTCAAAGTTACCACCGTGTTTGGGGCTACTTTGACACACTTCTTAATATTAATGAAAGATGCATTTTATTGCGTCGCTATGTCAAAGAAACCCTGGTAAATTAACGCCAAATAAAAGATCATACAAAAATTTAGGGAAAACATTTTTCTCGCAAGAAAAAGCAAGTTTATTTGTCAAATATATTTTATTAAGGCACTCTAAATTGGTCATTACAAATATAAAACTCTTTTATTGTCTTAATTTTCAAATAAAACAACTGGAACTCAATAAAACATGTCTTAACCTACGTTTAACATATAAAAATATAATAAAAAAAGAACGTTTGTATGTCAAGAACAGTAAACAAAAAAAAATCCTTTGGCAACCTAAGGAATCATTTTGTCCTAACCTATATGTAACATATAAAAATAAAATAAAAACGTCAAAAACGCTAAACTAAAAAAATCCTTTGGCATGTAGGAACTACAGATTAAACCGAGAATTTATTATAAAAACATCTTTTAACTTACGTTTAACATTTAATTTTAAACTAGAATTAAAATTTTCTCCTTTTCCCGGTTTTTTCATTTTCAGCTGGACACACGTAATACGGATCGGTGCTTTCTGAGTTGCAAATTCCACAAATCCACTTTTTGTATTGAACACATTCAATCCAGTCGCCTCTTACTCTGTAGTTTTTAAAACGCATGCGGCAAATGGCACATTTAGAGTCTGAATCGGTTTTACCTCTCAGGCTTGCTTCTGTTCTATTAATAGGGCGCCGTTTAGGTTTCTTGACTTTCCCTGCTACCACTTTTGATCGCATTCCCGATGGCCCTGGAGAGCATTCCGTGAAACAAGGCAATTCTTCATCGCTGTTTATTGCGTGGGGGTTGAGATTCCGCTGCATTTCCGATTTGCTCACTGGGGGTTGAATTTTCTTCAACAGTCATCTGCTTTCCAGCTACAAATTTCTTTCCCCTTTTTCTTTTTTTCTGGTCTTCGGATGTTCCCCTCATTTCTTTGACAAGCTCCACCAACGATGAATCAAGCACTCGGGCAGTTTCTTCCACATCCTTAGGTAATCCTCCAGGACTCTTTCTTAACACTTCATTAACATTCATTGGGTATAATCCTGTCGTTCTGAATCCAGATATTAAATTTGCCTTTACAGTGTCTGAAATTTTGTTCCACAGAGTTGAAAGTAATGAGGGGAAGTATTCTTTGGGTAAAGTCCCAGAATATCTGTTCTCCCTTCGCCATTTTTCTAATATTTCGCGCCACTTTCTCTTAACGGGTGCAAATACAGCCACGTCTAGTGGCTGCATCAAATGTGTGGCGTTGGCTGGAAAAGGATAGATGGAGTAGATATTATTTTCTAGGGCTGCTTTTATAACCTTTGTTGAAAAACGACTGGCCAGGTTATCCCCTACTACAACTGCTCGCGTTTCTGGTTCCTTAGTTGCTTTTATGTGGGGCAAGAAGCATTTAAAAAACCATTGCTCAAAAAGGTTCATGTCGAACCATCCGGAGGGACTGTTTCCATAAATAGTGCCAGGTGGTCCTCCAGTACACGAGTTTTCATATAAATTGGCGCTCTTGTAGACAACCATAGGCGGAAGGAGTAGGGTTGCCAACTCACCCGCCGTGCGCGGAATGTCTCGATTTTCGAGGCATATGCCCCGCGTCCGACCACTGTCTGTCGCGGGACGCTATTTGTGTTTTTGTTACATTTTGAGATAAAATAATTTATTTGTTCCGAATTTGGCCTCTCTGTCTCGCGGTTTGGGCAAGTTTGTCCCGATTTTCTTTAGAAGCGAGTTGGCAACCTTAGGAAGGAGGTCCCCAGCTACATTTCCACAGACCATTATGCTCACACAGGACCGAGAATAGTTTTGTACACGTTCTACCCTACGAAAGTTTCTGGGAACAATGACTTTCTTTGCACCTGGATCATCGGCAATGTTCGTTTCGTCGTAATTGTACAAGTTTTTATTGTCGATATCACCTAGCCCTTCCGTTATATTGTCATAAAACTCAATTATGTCGGTTTTATCTACGGACGACCTAGATTTTTTAATATTTGTTGCGACTCGTGTGGAAAGATTGTTTTTTCGTATAAAGTTTTCGACAAAATCAGGTCCAGGATAATTGTCTTTGAACTCACGCACTGTTTTGCCCTGTTTATCTAAGAATTTTTTCACCACGGCACGAATATCACACTTGGTCAACGGAAATCCCCATTTTGCCACTTAGCTTAAAGTGTCCCGAATCACTTTCTGTTCACCAGTACTGAGAACACCTGGATGACCTACCGACCGTTGGTGTCTACCAAGATATTGTTTCTAAGAGTTATTCTTGGTATTTCATAAACAATTATTCCACTTTGAATGGCGTCCAGCGCATTTGCCAAATCTTAAGTAAAAAAATAAAAAAAAAACGAAAATAATTTTTTTATATATATAAATATGGGTCAAAGTTGCCCCGTGGTGTCAAAGTAGTGTTTGACGGTATTGATTCAAAACATTGAATAGAATATTGCCTTCGTTCTCAACAAAACAAGTTTTTAAGGTTTCTCAGTACAAATATATAATAAGTAACCATAAAACAAATTCCAATGGAAATATTATATGAACGAGTGATATTTTGACAGAGAAGATCCCGAATGCACAAGTTGAAGATTTTTATTTGCGAAATAATAGTGTATTATTCAAAGAGTGAGAAAGTAGTTAACTCTCATGGGTTAACTACTATAGGTACTATTTATGATAATATTAAAGAATTAAGTAGGTAATAATAATTCTCATAATATTTATTTTTATGACACATATCCTCAATGGCAATTAAATTTGTGAAGTGTTGTCTTTGCTACGACATAATCGCCATAGTAATGAAAAAGTATAATATTGTCGTCTCATTGGTCAGTATCAGTACACATTAAGGCAATAATTATAATTTTCTCAATGGGTTAGAAAATTAACAATTTACTCAATTCAAAATGAATGAGAAAATGACAAATAAACTATTTAATATAATTAGAAAAGAACATTTCTGCCACAGAATGTTTTTTTTTGACAAAAGTGCAAAAATCCGTGATTTTAAAATGCACTAGCGAAATCCCCATTCAAAATTATTAGATTACCTATTAAAATAAAAAATATGGCAGCTTTAGCCTTTGACGATTAACTACTGTTTAAATAGAATCGCAACAGCGCAGCCATAAAAAATATTGTAGTAGGGGGCGCCACCATACAGTTTGATTTTTGAATGCCACAAATGTGTGGGTAAATACACTAACTATACCCTAACTTGCGGCACCTTACACACTATTTTTTTAGGAATGCTCTATCTAGTCTAATTTCATCTGCATGTATACCCATATTATATGGGATAGAGGAGATACCACAATTATTCAAAAATAGAAGTCCAACTTTGCGTTGGAGCCCAGAAATTGCATTTTTAAATTGCGGAATTGTGTAAGGTGCCACACTTTGTGAATATGCCACAATTCAGGTATATACACACACAAAATGCCACAAATATAATGGAACACAAACACACCCACCCATACATACAGGCACTACATTAACTGTGACATCCGAATCTGCAGATCGAACTGTGGTACCATGACGTTTTTCGACATCATGCTATGCTCTAGATTTTTGTGAGTGGGGGGCTCTTCCCGGTTCTTGTATACACTATAATAAGATAGAAATTCACAATTGAAAAACGATGCCACAGATAATGAGGTTGGAACCTTCATTAATCTGATTACACAGTTAATAGGAAACTATAAATGTTTACACAAGATGTCATAGTTAATGGAATTATTTATTGAAGTTCTCAATAATGGTGCCACGAATAATGAGTTTCAAACTTTATTAAGTATTATGCTATTTAAAAAGAACCATAAAACTTGATGACTAATAAATAATTTGCAACACATTTATGACTCTTTCCCTTTCGGTATAAACTATACTAATATGCCAGAATATTTTTCCTTCTGCGAGGAAGCCGATCTTCTTTTATTTCAGTATGGATTATGGATTTAGTTTAATTCGTTAACTGCAATAATTAGGTAGTTGTTTATTCGTATTCATTATTTTTGTTTGTTTTACAATTTCATACAAACTTTATTTATTATTATTGGAGTAAAATCTTAAATGACATAGGTAATGCTGGAATAACGCACGGTACAATACATTATTGCATCCAACATTTTTAGGATAGGTATAGATGCAAATAAAAAAATCAGTCAATTTAAGCTTCATATCTTACTCTATTAATAATATTATTATTAAGCTGTGATATCTCCTTTTTCAACGCGTGGTCATATCATACAGTGAATTGCTAAACGGCGTAATGTTAGTTTGCGAATCTGTATCCTTGTGTCAATAGATTCGCATTAGAGAACCGGCATAGTTTTATTGGCAGTCTATTAATATAGATAAATATTTCATTGTTTTAGATGAATATGTTCCCACTTGCGCTGCACGACACGTTCCGACGCGTCGCTTCGTCGTGCGGCAACGCTGATATTTGTTTGTGTGCGTTGTTTTCTAGTTTTTCGCGCTGTGTCGTTTAGTATACGATTTGATTTTCTACGGTATGCATAGTGTTTTGTTAAAAATTGAGTGGTATTATGGATGACGAAAAGGCAGATCAATTGATGACCCTTGTGGCTGAATATGTAGAACTTTATGATTTACAGAACAAAAAATAGAGTAATCGGCAAAGGAAAGACAATATCTGAAGAGAAATTGCCTTAAAATGTAATGAAGCTCGTATTATTATTTTTAATCTTATTTATTTGTTCAAATAACGGAAAAGATTTGGTTCGACCTACCTATATTTTAGAAAAAACGTAGATATTACAATAACCAAAAAAGTAATAGGTAATTTTAAGTTTTCCTAATAAGAATTAATTAAACACCGTATATAAAATACGTATTTAAAATAATACAAAATTATTTGTTGTGGCCTCAGTTGTTCTGTTAACGCGGACAGTTTGCCAAGAAACAGAACAACTTGGTGAACAAAAATAATCTTTAAAAGTGTCCGGAACTTTAACTGCATCGGCAGAAAGTCTTCCAGAAACATGAGGCAATCCAACCAATATCGGAGTTTCATTTTGCTTCTTTTCACCATCTAGTGTGCTCAAACAGATGTTATCATTTCGGAGAAAATTATGTAGGCACAAGGCTGTTAGAATAATTGAA
This sequence comes from Pissodes strobi, assembly GCA_016904865.1. NCBI lineage: Eukaryota > Metazoa > Arthropoda > Insecta > Coleoptera > Curculionidae > Pissodes > Pissodes strobi. The sequence goes on along the minus strand of JAEQML010053377.1, from coordinate 3,623 downwards.
TCTGCATTGTTTGGACTGACCTGCATCTTACTGAGAAATAGACTAAATTTTTGGCAAAAGATACCAAAGTCTCCGAGCTCTTAAAGCCTATAATTAAAAGTTCGCATATCCTCTAGCAAGTTTCGTCCCGAATAGGGACACATTAGATTTAAGAGACGGATTTTAGCGAGCCATAAAAAACGCCAAAATCAGAAGCGGGCAAGCAGCCAAGTCAACAAGAAAGTGGCGTTCATCCCCTTGTAATCTTCTAAAAAGAGTATGGAATTCTCCTTCTTGCAATCTTGATCTAAATATGGCGTGTACCCAATATTTCCTTTGCAACTATTCCTTTTGCTTATTTTTCTTTTCGCGTATTCGTGAGACATAACTAACGCAAATACATCATCATCAGTACTCGATGAACTGGACATTTTAGAAAACATTCACTTTTCACTCGAAGGCGACCAAATGTCAACTGGGGATGGGTTTCAAAAGCATGTAGGTCGCGTTGCTGCCGCGCGCTGTCGCGTTAAATGAGAATAGCTACCAACGTTGCGACAGTCTGCATCGCTGCGTCGCGCGGCATCGCCGAGCTGACTGTAGCGCAAATGAGAATCGACCTTAAATCTGCCGTGCGCTAGTGTTCGGCGCTCTTGTTAAATGCATTTTCGTCATGCAAAACGGTCGGGAATGTTCGTAAAATCACGAGAAGTCAAGGCTCATCCGTGCGCTATTTAGATCCGCACTTTGTAGCTTAATTTAGTGATAATTTGCAATTTTCTTGCGTATATAGTATGGTGTCACAAGCTGATTTTTTCAGGGATGAAAGTACATGATAAGATAACCCTTATTCCGGAGGTAATAGAAAATTAGACTCCAGAAAAGGACACTATCATCAAAAATCGAGATATTGGTACCATCGTATAGAGGAAAAAATACTTATTTTTTGGTCCAACGCACAATAAGGTCTTTGTAGGAAGTATTTTTTGATAATTATTCAAAAAAAATCATTTGCATTAGCCCATATGGCCGAAAAAAAATTTAAATGTAAATATCTCGGTTTCAACCGTGCAAAAATTTAATTAAAAAATAGTTATTTTTAAATATAACACTCAATTAACAAAAAGGGAAGGCCTAAATGAAAAAAAATATTCTTTATAATTGTTTCGCTTATGTCTTGAAAAGGTAATGAGTGAATTCCATATTTTGTGCTTATAAGCTAACAAAGGTATCACAATAAACAATGAGAGACGTCATGGGTTTACGCCCTAATTAAATATGTCCAGCCTCTTCGCCTTCAAGCTACGGCTGTGCAACAGGTCCTGAAAAATTCAGCTTGTGTGGAAAAAGTGGGAGGTAAATCGTTTTTAGAGCGAATATTACATACTACTATTATACGTATTATTCTGTATTATACTTCAGACGAGCCGTGAATTTATTTTTGTTTTGTTCGGTTCGTTGACGCTTGTTAATTAGCTGCATATAAACTCGTGAGTTTAGTGTATGTAATATTGTTTAGTGTTTTATATTTTTATTTATATACTATTATTCTACTGTCATGGCTAGTAGTTCGGGTTCTGACAATTGCTGTGGGAGCATAAATTCAGTTGGCAATATTATTAAAAATAACTTTTCTTTATTGGATCTGAATAAAAAGATTGAAATAAAGAGGTAGGGCCACCGATGCCGGTTTTAAAATTAGACCAAACATGTGCCAAGAAAAAGGATGGTCGGTCTTTCACCAGACATTTTAACCCCCGAAATCTTGTGGCGAATGGAATTTCACTTTAAAGCTAGGAAACGGCAAAGTCGAAGGGCTAACCATCGACAAAAAGATGTACAATAACACTTTTTTGCCATCAAACCGATATATTTTTTAACGTTTTCGAATTTCTCCTGATTTTTTTTTTTGAACTTTATTGATTTGTAGTTACAATAAACTATTTTAATGGTTTACTCTTCTGGAATCGATAAGTACCTACTTATTAATTTCTTTTAGTGCGCAACAATTACCATTCAAGAGGGCGCCGAATTCATGTTTTTTAAACGATTTTAACGAGTTTTGGGTAAAAAATGGGCGTGGCACCCCCCCAACTTTCCGCCTTCGGCGGCGCCTGCAGCGAGCATCCCCCTATGCGTATGACAAAAACCTACATAAATTGCGCACTACCTATTTAAGACCTCACGAGCCGCCACTGTCAACAACGTAACTGACTCTGTGTTCTTAAAATCTTTACGTCGTACGGGTTATATATGGTGTACAGGGTTAAAATGGGCTTTTCCATTTTACACTTGGATGAGATGTCATTATCGTAGTTAGTGCACAAGAAAAAACAACTGAATGCACTTTAAATTAATTATTTATTCAACATATTAAAATGGTACCGCACAGCGGTGAAAATAAAAATGTGTTAGACAGAGCCTAACGTACCGAGCTCTTTGTTAGGCGCCCACAAAACGACGACTCTACAAGACTTGAGAGGCTCGTTCCATACATTAATCAGTAAACTTTAAATCACTCTTTACCAACATACTTATCAATTTAGCAATCAATACTATGAATAAACATTGGATCAATATATCTGTAAATTGTAATATATCAAATGATATGTTTATTAAAATAATAAACTTTATGTTCAATTCTAATCATTTTTGTTTTAATAATAAATTTTATAAACAAGTTTTTGGAACCCCAATGGGTAGTTCTATTTCTCCAATCATTGCCCAATATGTAATGGATGATTTATTAGATCAATGTTTAGAAAAATTCACTTTTCAACCAAATTTTATTAAAAAATTTGTTGATGATATTATTTGTTGTATTCCTAGTGCCAAAATAAATAAAATTCTGTTAGTTTTTAATAATTACCATCCAAGATTGAAAAAGAAGTAAATAATCAAATACATTTTTTAGATACAATGATAATTAAAGAAAACAATAATATACTAATTACTGATTGGTATCTAAAACCTGTACACTCTAAAAGATATTTAAATTATTTTTCTTATCATAGTAATAAAATGAAAATTAATTTAGTTTTAGCTTTAAAAAATAGAATAATAAACCTAGTGCATCCTACTTTAATAAATACAAATTTACACAAACTTAAAGAGATCCTTGTAGATAATGGTTATCCATTAAATTTTCTAAAAAATTTGCTTTTTAACATTAGAATTAATAACATCAACAATAATATTCATGATAACATAAATAATGATATTTCAAATGTTTATTATGCTTCTTTTCCATATATCAAAGAACTTATTCCGAAATAATAAAAAATTTTAGAAATGAACTTGTAAAATTAGCGCTAAAGAATGTTAAATCGATTGGTGCCGGGCCTTTTATAGATATTCAAAATTAAAAGATAAAACTATTGCTTTAAATTACTCAAATTTAGTATATTCAATTCCAAGTAATAATTGTGATAAAAAATATATTGGACAAACATCACAAAATATAAAAAATAGAATTGCTGGACATAAAAGTGACATAAGACTTCAAAAAAACACTTCTGCTTTATCTGAACATGCATATTACTAGTCACATACCAAACTTTAATTAAATTAAAAATCTCCATAAAGAAAGAAATTTAAATAAAAGGTTATTTTTAGAAATGGTCGAAATAAATAAAACAAATTCT
>JAEQML010053376.1:0-40376 GCA_016904865.1 Pissodes strobi | reverse complement strand
CGCGTTTCGCTAACCATGTTAGCATCATCAGGAGATGATTAAAAAATTAAAAATTAAAAGTTTTAATCATCTCCTGATGATGCTAACATGGTTAGCGAAACGCGCGTCGAGTGCAAATATTCTGTTTCGGTATTGTGGATAAAACTCTGTTTTAGTGCATGTTGCCGAAGGTTCCAAACCCCAACGTAGGTAACAATTAAAGTGCAAGCCGTATTATGTAATAGACATACAAATTTTAATTTTTTTGCTAATTATTTTTAATACTTCGAGGCAGTACCATAGTACCTTGCCTAATTATCCCAGCTACCTTGCCAAAACCCCACACATCTAAAAGAGAGTACCCCCAAGCAAAAAGGCAATAATTAGAGTACCAGCAAATTGAAAAAGTTTTAACTAAATGTTGTGGTTGACAAAGCTTATCAAATTGATAAATCTTTTTCATCACTCAATGAAGCATACAGGTAAATAATAAAAACCTAGCTTAATATATGCTAGCTGATAGCAAAGAGCAAACATAATATATTATGTTTTATTAATATTGATAAAGCTTCTCAAGCTCACTTAAACTTTATTGTCTTTATTTCAGAAAATCTGTTTATATCAATGTTGCTGTCGACAAAATTGTATATCAAGACAAAAACCAACTCAACTTACCTCTTGTTGTTCTTATTGAAGCTGCTTATTTTCTAAAACAACCTACCGAGCTACTGTAGAATTAAACATTGTAAAAGATATTTTTACATCGGCAACAGATCAAATCCCAGCTAAAAAGGATTCTATTGCATTTTTAAAAGAACAAATATTTTTATTAAAAAGCACTTCTAAATACGACCACCCTATTTTGTAGCATTTCATTTTAGATATCACATGCAAGTAGTTCTGGAAACAGTCTTTAAAAAATATCTAAGCAACTACGTATACTTGTTTTAGTTTATATATACTTTGAGTTATATTTTAAACACACCACTGTATTTTTATATATAGCCATAGTCTGTATTTTTTACATCATAGCATATTATAATTATTGTTAAACTACTTATTATAAAAAATATTATGTTCTTTTCTGTGATGGGTATGGCTCCCAAACGATTTTTTGTTGTGTTTTATTAAATAATGATATGTAATTAACTATTAAAAATAATTTAGGTATGTAATTTTTTGAAGTCAAAAAGTAACAAAAGTAGTTTATATATGAATTAATACGTTTTCCATCTTCAGAGCTTGCTCCCTACCCGCAACGCCATCTTAGATTAGTTCAGAGGCTGTTGACCAAGCATTCAAGAACTTTCTCAAACCATTGAAGAGGAGTGGGATCATAATATATGCGCTATATTATGCGCTATGGGTATTAAAAAATCATTGCTTTTTGGTAGAAAAGCTTATACTAATTTAGTTTAGTTTAGTTTCTACAGTCAACAATTTATTATAAAAATAATTCTCTAAAAATTTGGAATTTTTAACTATGGTAACAAGCGGCAATGCTTTCTTCTTTTGTAAGGAATACAAAATTGTGTTTGTTTATTGATTTATTTTTTGTTATAAAACGCTATGCATAATAGTTAAATATATAGTTAATAAGAAGCCTACGTCATTTGTTTTCCATGCAATAACTTCTACTTAATTAGATGATTCATCATTTAATTTCGCCTTTGAAAAAAGTCCATTTAATGCTAAATTTTCTAGCTCGTGCTATACGCTTGTTTCCCTGGAATCGCGAAATGAGTATTATGAAATAAGGCAACAAGAGCAGATATGTTTCAATAATTACATACTTTTCTCCTTCGACCTATGAGATTCGAACACCCTGTAGATACGGTGTAGCTCATAAAAACTAGCTAAGAGTGATTTTGCTAAGAGTGATTTTTAAATGTTTAATCTATCTCAAAGGTAAAGTGAGCTGCTTGCATTTAACACACTGTACTTTAGAAATGCCTTACATTAGTGGTAAATACATTTTTACGCCTAACGATTTTCGATTCGATTCGATTTCGATATTTAGTAAACTTTGCTTATGCTAACCATTAAATTCCAGGATAATAATTTAGGCAATATTGGGACGAGTATTGTTAAGATGACCTCAAATAATACAAAAAATGTATGCCATCTATTTAGAATCAGTTTTCGAAATTTTTTAAAGGTTATTCCTATACTCTAGTTGATTTGTTAGACATCAGACATTTCTTGGGCAACATTATTAAATAGTAGGTACCTAATTCTATCAACGAAAATATTTCAAGTTCTATAATAAAATTAGCCACTTTATTGATAACATGGTCCCTAAGTATCATAAAACGAGACGGTTTCCGGTATAATATTGCTATGTTGCTGCAATACGGTTCATTAAGGCAAAAAATAAGATCCATTAAACATGGAAAACATTTAAAAACCAGAATGATTATGATCAATTTAAATTATTGCGCGCCCGTTGCAAGAGATCTCTAGATATGGATTTTGCTAATTATGTTCTTTCTATTATTGCGGGTGAGCTGCCTACAGACACGAAGAAATCTTAGAATTTCGTGTCGACAAAAAACATTCTGGATGTGTCTACCCATTAGAAATGATGTTTGATAACCGTATAGCTGCTAATGGTAATGAGATACCTGAGATATTTTCAGTTCTTTCGAACCTGATCAACATGTTTTTGATCAAGATAATTTGCCCGAATGAATGAGTAATAATACTTTGCACCATATACAAGTAACTGAAGAGGAGGTGCTGGGAGCTTTGACTCCAGAAAGGAATCGTGGCCACATAATATTAAGGCAGTCATTTTAAAAAGGTGTGCATCATCCTTGTATAAGCCTTTAACAGTACTTTTCAATCAATTTCTGAGACTTTGGAGAGTTTGTGTCTAGAGGGAGGCTGGAGTTGTTCCAATCTTTAGGAGTGATAATAAAACCGATACTGGTAATTACCGTCCTTTTTATATTTATGGTAGTGGCACACACACTAAAGGGAGATCCTATGGCGCTCGACGAGCGATGTGTGTGCGAAGATGTTGATTGACACGGTTCTTGAATAGGTGTAGGTTGTAATTAGGGGGAAACAGATGTTCTGGGGGTGAGGGTCCACAGTGATGCAGTGCGCCAGACAAAGGAATTCTTGTAAAGCGATGTTCTAGGTGTTTCCAGTTGTATGACGAACTGGTGCGCTCTTGCCGTCGGTCGTGACTATCTGACAACGTTGCCTGGGGCGGGCCAAATCCTGGAAACATCTGCAGTGAAAGTATCTGTAAAACAGCCACATGTCTGCGGTGTTCCAGACTATCCAGATTCCGGGTCAACTCCGGGTCGCCGACAAGTCGCACAGCTCGCTTCTGAATGGAATCCAGCAGCTTTAGAGTGTGCTTTGGTGCGGCACCCCAGATGTGTGAGCAATGTTCTAAGCACGGTCTTATTTGCGCTTTGTAGAGCAAGAGCAACTGCTGCGGTGTATACAGTTTTTTTTGCGAAATAACGAACCAAGCTTCTGGGAGGCTGATCTTGCAATGTTAGCAACGTGGTCATGCCAGGACATATTGCTGTTGAGCAATCTATTAATAGATCACGAGAAGAGTAACCCAAAATTAACCGATGAATATGGACCTAGCGGATTGAAAACAAAAAGACCTAAATCCAGAAAAGAACGTGTTCCCTCTAGCTCTTCTGAATCTCAACAAGACCTTGCAGTGGATGATTCATCTGATCATGATCTTCTATTTGCCCATATTAATAAAAAAAAAGGACAGGAACTGATGGAAGAAATTGTGGCCGTTCGAAAATCATTATGTCGATGCCGAATAAGGAAGAACATAGAACAATAATCTATTAATAGTTCCCGAGAAGAAGTTACCCGAGAAATAGCCGATGAAGCTGGACCTAGCGGACTGAAAACAAAAAGACCTAAATCCAGAAAAGAGCATATTCCCTCTAGCTCTTCTGAATCTCAACAAAACCTTGCAGTTGGTGATTCATCTGATGATGAACTTTCATTATGTTTTTATATTGCGAAGAAAAGTTTATCACGAGGCGAAGCAGAGAAATATGGGTGCGTTATGTGCAACGGTTGGGCTCATGGAGCTTGTATATACGAGTGCTGAAGGAGATATTATTCTGTGCGATTTTTGCAAATAATAACATGATTTTTTTTTAACTACATTAAAAAATATTAACAGATATGTTATTAACAAAAAGTATGCTATATTCCATATAACCCTACTAGCCTATTCCATATTAACCGCCATTTTTAATCATCATAAAAATATATATAATTTTTATTATCCTAGAAAGTTATCTGAATTAATTTTTATTCTTATTTATTAAATGAGGCTATACTAGAAGACACCGACTTTACTCTAGCACTTTTATATTGATGCTCAACATTTAGATTATTTACATCAAATGCATCATTACTGTAAATTGTATCCTCAAAGCTTCACAACTTCTAAGTAAATTGTGTCCTCAAAGCTCCACAACTTCTAATCATCTTCTATCCCCTTTAAAAACGTCTTTTTAGTGACTCATGCCTTCAGACATTAATAATGCATAAAATGGGCGTCTTTAAAACTTTCTGTGTTATCAATCTGGGTTTGTATCTCTCAAAATACTTTTCCGAAAATGGATTTCAATAGGTATTCGATATGTGACGAAGTTTTTAGAGAAAAAAACGACATTATAGATGGATTTCATGTTCGAATATAGATTTCATGTTACGGAATTTGATCTGAAAAATAGCGGTTCCCAGTCAAAACATGGTTCATATTTATATTTCTACCCATTATTACAAAACCAAGGATATTTTCCAAATTGGGCAAAGATAGGAATGGACGAACTTATCGAAAAAGTTCATCAGGATTATAGTTATGTTTAATCTGATTTCGTAAACAGTTTTTTGGATATTAGAGTTTGTAGTTATGTGATATTATTTAGGATTTAGATAATTAATTTAAACCACTTAATACGTATATTAACGATAAACAATGAAAAAGAACATGGAGCAGGTTATAATATAACAGTGTTGACTTACAATGTGTAACTATAGATTTCCAAGAATGCATAATGCAATACTTCCAGCATCTAATATTGCAAAAACACAAAAATTATACAAACTACACCTGATGAGAAAATGTAGTAACAGACAGATGAGAACCGCAGGCCATTGACCCTAGTTGAATTATAAGCATTTTTTAACGATTCATGTAAAGTAAGTAAAATATCATGACCCAAAGTAACCTTACGTTTAGCGTTCCGTTTGACGATATTACAAATCTTGTTAATGAAACGTGCATAAATAATTCGTTCTTAATTGGCAGCTAAATGTTTTTATATATGCTATTAAAACTGTTAGTAAATAAAAAAAAATTAGACTGTTCTAACCGATGTGTTAATGAAGTCACCAAATTATTGAAGTAAGCACGAAAGCATTTGTTACAAAATCTACTTTGAACCCGGCTAAATTGTCAGTGTTTTGAATATCACAAATCTACTTTTACACATTAAGGGCCACTACTTTGAACTCAGATTAGTCACTACTAAACTAATCAGTGTTTTGTAACTATATCCATCCATTAATGTCCTACTCACATTGACACATTCAAAGCCCTGATCAATTTAAGGAGCCATTAAAGTGACTAATCGAAGTTCAAAGTAGTGACTCCTAAAATACCGATTGGCTAAAAAAGACGATTAAGGTGGCTAATCAGAGTTTACTTGTTTTCGAAAATATCACTTATTTATAGTGCGAGACTCCAAAGAAAACTGTGCGGGATCTACGGTTGATGTATAATAAGTGTTCGAGTCCCTTTAAATTAGGGACGGCGAGTATCAAATTTTAGGCAGCAAAGACAATGTATACTAAATAAAAAGAAAACTATATTGAAGCAGTTATTTCATGAAATTTTTTCAATATATAGGAAAAATATATATGTTGACATTTTTGAGGCTGACGGCTGAGATTGTATTGGTTCTTCTATTCCTTCTAAATCGCTGTCTTCATCTGAAAAGGATGACGATTTCCAATTTTACGCTAATAAGTCATTCGCTTTTAATGTAGGTTTATTTAAGTCTTTAATTGAAAGTTCGCTAGTGTTACGCTCTGGTAAAAACTTTTTCACTGCTGCCCACGTAAGTTCAATAGAATTAAGATCGAATTTGTACGGAGGTAATCTTAGAGGCGTGTGACCCCGACTGAGTAAAAAGGCTTCAATTCTATAGGTTTCTCTGTAGGCTTATTGGCTGAGGTTACTTCATATAAGGTAAATGTCCCAGTACCCGTCATCTTAAGGGCCTTAATATGTCGTGTTCGTATTTTTTAAATATAATAAATGCTATTCTAATCGTTTGAACTCATTAAAATGAATACTTTTAGTTGCCAGCATCGAAAAACCATTTAAAATGCCAAATGAATCCATTGAGCATACCAAACAATAAGAGCTAATGGGATTGTCAGAATAATTTACTTTTTGGGCCACGTCAGCACATATATACGAACATTATTACAGAATCACCGCATCAACTATCGGAACGTACTTAGGGAGAACATCTTGTATAATGACTAAATTGGTCGGTTTAGCCACCTTGTCCCGTTGGCTCAACGTGTACAGGGTGTCCCAAATTCGAGCCTCATCATTGGTATCTCGGGAACTAGAAGAGATACGAGATCGGTTAAATGGAGGCAAAGTTGCGCAATTTGATGCTGATATTCCGAACACTTCCGAAGACTTTTGGAAAAAACCGAATATTCGTGATTTCATTTTTATTTTTTTATGACTTTATTTGAATAGATATAACAAAATAAATTTCATATTCTTATTGTTACTTTTTCTTTTCTACAAGATGGTTTTATCAGATTTTCAAACCGACGTTTCGTCTTTGAGCTGCCATCATCAACTTTGTTTTTTAAATACGACCCTGGGTTTTTTTATTATGGACTTTAAGAGCTTCTAAGGTCCCAGAATCAATGATGTATCGCACTTAATCGAAAAATTCATATTAATGGCATTTTTCATAAGAACTCATGTGTTAGAGAGAGATAGAAATCAGATTTTTGGTAAGATCTTAGCAGGAAATCATTAAAATGATTTTTTCGAAAGAGTGCGACACAACAATGAGAATGTGATATTTATTATTTGTTCCAAATCTAATCCTACACAAGTATTTACTTGGGTAAATTGCTAAAAATATAGCCTAGAGCCTATGGTTTGAGTGTTGACACTTTAATAATTATATTATTTATTAACCACTTCTTATGTTAGTTTTTAAGCTTTCTTTACGCAAAGCGTTAATGCGTAAAAAAAGGTTTTTGTTTTTAATCCTATTAAAAATATATTTTCTGTCTCTCTCTAACACACGAGTTCTTATGGAAATTATCACTAATATGAATTTTTCGAATAAGTGCGATACATTATTAGGTTTGGGACCTTGGAAGCTCTTAAAATCCGTAATAAAAAATCCAGGGTCGTATTTAAAAAAATAAAATTGATGATAGCATCTGAAAAACGAAACGTCGGCTTGAAAATCTGATAACACCATCTTGAAGAACAGAAAAAGTAGCAATGAAAATGTGAAACTTATTTTGTTATATCTATTCAAATAGAGTCATAAAAAAATTAAAATGAAATCACGAATATTCGGTTTTTTCCAAAAATCCTCGGAAGTATTCGGAATTTTTAAACTCGCCATGTACCTAGGTAGAATTTCCATACGTCCGGATTTACCCGAATAGAGATTGTTTTTTTTTACCAGAGAATAGAAATTTGTGTTTTGATTTTTGATAACATTATTATCATACCCATACCATTTACCTTAATAATAAGCATTTATGTATTTTTTTCGTTAAAGTGTATTTTTGAACAAAACAAATAAACTTTTAACTATTTCTAATTTAATTTACACTTTAAAGTACCTACATAAATATATTTATGACGTATTTTTTGGCAAAGTCAGGATTTTGTCCGGATTTCAGGGCTCACTTGCCCTGAATTTCAAAAAACCTTTATGGAAACCCTAGCTAGGATCAAATTTGAGATTGGTTGTCTAAAGCCAAGCATATGAAATTTTGTAAAGTTGGTACTTTATCTTGTATGTGATAATGATAAAGGACATTATCCAATACCACGACTGATTCTGAAGGAATGTTAGATAGAATTACGGCGCTGTTTTTTATCCAGAACATTCAGTGTGAGCTTTATTATCTGAGATAACGCTGAGATGAAATACAGTAATGTACAAGTAATAATAAAAGAATAAATATTACCTTAATGTCCACAATAAGCTACTATGTACAATATATTCACCAGTTGACGAGCAAAGTTCAATCGTTGAGCACAGGGAAAGTCACTTAAAAACACTTACTAAGCATCTCTTTAGCTTCTATATACAATGTACTTCAACTTCTTGCAAATAAGAATGACTTAAGTTGGAGTGAATTGATAATATGCAGTAGTATGCACAAATAACCTCTATTGGTAGCGCAATAGCGTCGAGGGCTTATTTACCTTGCAGAATAATTTGTACTGGAAAACATCACACTGTATAAGTAAGAAAATACTTAAATTTAAGAAGAGAGCATAACAAGGATGCTTTTGCAGAAATGCACGCAACAAAATGGATTATAAAATACTCTATGATGGGGACGCATAGACTACACCCCGAGAATGGAAAAAGCACTTATGGAAAACTTTATATTATTATAAAGCAGAGAGAATTGCTGTTAGACGACGAGAATGTCGATTTACCTTCGCGAGTCTGAGTTCTCCACTTTTAGTGGATCGAACGAGGGAGAAAATGAGAGAATGTTGGCCGAGTGCCAAAAGCGTCTTTACTTTTCGGCTTTTGAGAGAGAGTGACTGTGATCAAGTAAGTTTACTTACATGACCGAGTGCCACAGGAAAGGCTTACTATCGCGACTTACTTGTGAGAGAGCCAGGGAACAAGTCTCGTCAACAATAACAAGTTCGTGAGAACGCGTTGTGTCTCTCTTGGCGCGTGAACTCATCCCCACTACTGAAATATCCCTTCCGTAAAGGGCAAATAACGTAATATAGAGAAGTTATACAAAAACTTAACATCACCGGTTGTCTAAATAAAAATTATGAATTTTAATACAAACCTGGTCGAAATCTGCTGACCGGTTTTTGTAAAATTCGATTATTATAGGTCGGAATTTAAGGGATCCTAAATTGACTGTATGCGGTAGGCATTTTTACGTTTCCTATTCGGCTAGCGCAACCGAGTGCGCTAATCGTGTAGGAAACGGATGCGAAACCTGCATCTCCGTTCCGTAGTGGTTAACGCACCTAATCGCGCCATGGCTTCGCGATGCAATCAATTTGCGGCAAGAGCCCTCGTGGTAGAGAGGTCTAGATGGTTAGGTCTCAATTCGGCGGCTATTGGCGGCCCGGGTTCAAACCCTCTTGTTTTTTTTATTATTTTTTAGGTTAAGTTTCTAAACAGTTTTTTTCTTGATTTTGGGTATGTCTTGGGTTAGTTTGGGTTAGCACCTGGTTAGTTTCCCTTTCTTGAGACCCCGTAGCGAGCGAAGCGAGCGGAGGGCCACGCGAAAAGTGAAATATTATATAACAGCGTATTCCAGGTGCCCAAATCAATGCGTTAACCCCTTAGGGAACGGAGATATCCGTTTCCTACCCGATTAGCGCACTCGGGTGCGCTAGCTGAATAGGAAACGGAGATATGCTTCCGGTAGTCACTGTAGGAAGCACTGTGATTGCCGGATGCATTCTGCTTGTAGCTGACCTTGGCTTGTGTTTTGAAATACGTGGATTGTATTGTTCGAAGCCGTTTCGCTTCTAGCTAAACTGATGCAGATGGATGAATGTTGTGACAAGAGATACCGCTAAGAGTGTCGCCGAGAGTTTTTAAGGGGCATTCTTTGGAATGCGATGCACAGTGGCGTGGAATATTAATATAATACGAATTAAATCGCTAGATTTGAAAACATGTTCAAATGGTTTTTGAACACCTTGCACCAAATAAATCCCCTGGGTCGTAAAAGCCGATTTAAGGTTTTATATCCGTACGGAAAATCTATGTTGTCCTTTATAGCAGCAAGTAGTGTTTTAAAATTTGAGTCAAAATCTCTTATTGTTCATTACTCGAAGGAGGTGTGGAAGGATTTGAGCGGTCACTTTGTTCTATTCAATTTTTTTAAATATTACTTTTAGAAACATGGATGTAAAATGCAGCCCGTTCCGTTCAATGTTCAATGGGAATATTTAAACATTTATTTTGTGCTTCTCTGTCTCAGAAATCAATAACGTAAGCAATTACCTCACGTACGGTGCTTCTAATTATTTTCACCTGTTTGTTCGCCATCGTCATTTTTAAATAATAATGCAATGTAGGCTGCCGTTTATTTATATATAAATGAACAGAAAATCGCGTAAATGATGCACATTTATGGAATAGGTAAACACGCCCAATCACAGTGGAGCAGTGCGAAGAGTATTAAGTTATCGCGAAGTTTCGTTTGCCGTTTAACTGGCGCACATTATACTGGGTTTACGATGAGCGGCAAATTATTACAGATTATAGATTTGATTTTGCAGTACGGTACAAATATTATTTGTATGCTTCATCTTTCTGCATGATATCTCGCATCTCATTGTTAGGAGTTTCTGCATCTATTTCATATTTCCATTTGCTTCGTTTTATATATAATGTTTGGAATGTTGGAGTGGAATTCCACTCCAATGTCTTCTGTTGTTTCCTCTATAATTTTTAGTAGTCCTCTCATTTGTGCTTGTGTTGGTAGGTAGATATATATTTTAATGTCATCCATATGGAATAGGTGATTACTTTTGTGTTCTTTTTTGTTCTAATGTATTTTGTGTTATTTAATGTATTGGAGAGTGGATTCAGGCAGAGGTAGAATATAATGCGCTTAGTTAGTCTTCTTAAATTACCTCTTTTTATTTTTATGGTGTTGGTTTATATTTCTTCTTTTCCTGTTGTAAGTTAAGTTAAGTTAAGTTTTTTTTGCATATTACTGATGTTATTATTTTATACAGTGTCTGCAAAACAAGTTATTGCTCGATCATTAGCTAGATTTTCTATGTGGTTTTTAGATTTTATATTATCTTCCCTTCTGTTAAGAATTGTGGTAATAGTTATGGGTTTTCTATTACTAGGTTTATTTGAATTGTTAGGTATTTATATACCGATGTGAACTGTTTATACTAGAAATTTTGTATTTGATCCGCTTCTGAGCTTTTCCAGTTTTGTGTGTTTTTTATAATGTTTGCCAGTTCTCCTATTGTTATTTTGTATTTCGATTTTAGTTTTGTCTCTTGTCATTTTTCTTCTTCTTTAATTCATGATGCAGTACGATTATGTTGTATGGGTTTTGGCCATATTCCTTCGTGTTGTTCATGATATATTTTCAATACATTTTAATGTTTTTTTTGATTTTTTTTCCATTTATAAACTGCGTTAGACTTCTATGTTTGATCTTAGCTTTATTATATCATTTTCAATTCACCTTTACCATTTATATATGTTTCCTGTTTTTAATTTTTGGATTTTATGTTCTATAGTTTTTTGTTTGTTACATGTTGTTAATAATGTTTCCAGCGTGCTTGTGGTGACTAGGTACCAGTCAATTAATATTTTCATATCTTTCTTAAAGTGTAATTTCGGAAGTATGCTTCTCATAGTTGGGTGGCTACCTCCCCAGATTGTTAAGCTTGTTTCCATTTCCCTTTTTAGTTCTTGATTGATCTCGAATATGTTTTGTAGTTGGTTGTTTGAGAACTTCATTTGATATTGATCCTCCACGTAGTCTTGTTGCTTATCCGTTGCTTTTGTGAATCCTGGTTGTTCTTGCTCGTTTGTATATTATGTTTGCTTCTTCTTTATCTCCCAACTTTTTTTTGATTTTTTGTATTTCGTGTGCTGTTAGTCAGTAGTTCTTTAGTATTACACACTTTTAGTCTAGCAATCTTTCTACTGTGGCGAAATTGTGGTATTTTATAGTGATAAGTTTGTGAAATTCTGAGCGATATCCAGTTGCTATAGTCTCAAGTTTTGTTGCAAGTAATAACAACGCATAACAATGCTGTTCGTTTCAACACTCCAGGCCATGCGTTGTAGGTCTTGGTGATTGTCGGTGATCCAGACAAAATACTTCAGGCAGCTCTTACGTTGATGATCTGGTCCTCCTTATGGGACCTGTTCCCCCGACAATCTTGTTCTGTATTGGAGGATTTTGACAATTGTTTTTAGATTCACCGATATCCTTCTTTTGTGGTGTGAGTAGTTTAAAATGTCCCGCTTCGAGATGGCCAATCAGTAGTACATTGTCTCGGTATGCTTTCTTTTATTTATTATTGTTGGCTTGTCTTTGGAACATATTTTTTCATTCGCGTGCTCCGTTGCTTATGGCAGATCTAACAATTGAGCTTTTATAATTCAGAGAGAGCAAATATCTCAAGACTTGTGTCATATGAAGTTGTTTTTTCCATATGAGCGTGGTAAATTTCGGTGTTGTACATTCTATTATCTTCTATTAGTGACTGATGCTGAAGCTCTGACCAATTATGGCGTATGTATTTCAGTAAATCCTCCCTTAGTTAGAATTTTGTGGCCATATAAATTAAAATAAGCTCAATGATCTAAAAAGGCAACGGGAATCATCAAGTATATCTGATCTTCTAAAAATTCTGTTCTCGGAAGTAGGTTCGGTTGTAGCATTTTTGACGACCGAAGTCTACCTCTTCAACATTCTGTTTCGACTGTCCCGCATGTTGTCACTCTCAGCAGTTGCTCCAGGCTCCAACAGTGCGCTAAGGCTCACCAGGAAGCGGCATTTTTCCGAGGCTTCTCGTCTGCACAATTTTTATAGGTGCCCCCTGTAACTCATTTTTAGCCTACTGCCAGGTAACTGGAACCCGTAGGGTACGTCACTTCCCAAGTGGCCTAAATAACTACCCTCCGTGTGGGGTAGTTATCTCTATTTTTTATTATTACTATTATTATCATTATTCAGAATTGACATGCAATTTCTCGACAGAAGTCGGTATATAGCCTATCACGGATGCATGCATGAAAAGACTAGACTAGTTATCGTCGGTGTTATATACTGTCCTGTATAGGACTTTTCTAATTATGTGGCAGGTGCTAAGGAGGACTGCTTTCTGGACGTCGATGAAGGTGTTATCGTGCAGGCCTAGTACTTTAAAGTTCTGTTCCAAGGTGCTCGGTATCAGTCTGGTTGATGATACGATGATCGGTATCACGCGAACTCTATCCAGTTGCCACATTTGTTGTATTTCGATGGCCAGCTCCGCGTATTTGGCCTTCTTCTCTGGGTAATTTTCCAGCATGTTGTTATTGTTGGGTACGGCGACATCTATCAAATATGATGCTTTCGTTCCCTTGCTTACCAGTACTACATCAGGCCGATTATTCGTCACCCTTGTATCGGCGATAATTGCCCGGCCGCAGTAATGTTTAAAGGAACTACCTTCAAGAACTGGGTTAGGCTGGTACTTGTAGTAGGGCACATTTTTCTTCCTGCTCTTCTTAATGTAGGACGCTGTCCTATATATAACATAAATGTGCCTGGCTCTTTCTGTCCTAAGCTTGTGATGCGGATGTTTAGCTCTCGAACCATTGCTTCGGAGGCCTCTCAGCAGGTCTTGTTGTGTTTGGTTTCTTCACCAATCAGTCGTCGGTCATTCTTTCCACGTGATCTCTCCACTCCCGTCTTCTTTTCCTGGACCATTTTACTATATCTTCTATGCCACATCCATTCCTGATTTCTTCGCTTCTCTGTATTAATATATATCCTGTTATGGATCTTAGTACCCTCATTTCTGTCATTCGGAGCAGGTGTTTCGTGGTAGTGTTCTCAGCTCTCGTTTCGATAGCATAGGACATAATGGGCCTTACACATGTCTTGTATATTCTTATTTTGCTCTTAATACTCATATGTTTGTTTCGCCAAATTTTGTCACGTAAGAATCCTGACATTAGAGATGCTTTTTTTGTTTGCTCCTTTACTTCCGCCTTGGGATTTCGGTTACTGGTTATGTTGGCTCCAAGGAATTTGAAGCTCATTGCCTCTTAAACACTTTGGTCATATATGGCTAGCTTGCATCGCCTGGGTTCTTTGGAGATCGTGAGTGATTGGGTTTTTTGAATGGAGATAATCATGTTGAAGCATGCTACCGCCTTTTCGAATCTGTGTAAGTTGTCTTCATCTTCAGATATTATAATTGAATCATTAGCATAACAAACCACTTTTATTTCTTTATTTCCCAATCCATATCCCCTACCAGCCGTTTTTACGTCCTAGTTGATTTCATCCATGATGACATTAAATAAAATTGGACTGAAACTCTCGTCTTGTCTTTTGCCAGATGACACTGGAATTGTTTTTGATAGTCTGTTATCTGTTTTAATTAACGTCGTGTTACCAGTGTTAAGTTCTTTAATAATTTTTATGATCGCAGGGTTCAGATTTATTTTCTCTAGTACTTTCAGTACGTCAGAAAGGTTCACTCTATCGAACGCTTGCGTGAGATCCGTGAAGCACATGAAGGCTGTTTTACCAAATTCAATGCTTTTTCTCTAATTTGGCGTAGAATGAATATAGCGTCTATCGTCGATCTCTTTTGTCTGAAGCCATGTTGTTCTTCGCTGATTCCAGTTTGTACCACCTCTTCAGTGATTATTTTCGGCAGGAGTTTTAAAGCTGTGCTTAAGAGAGTTATTCCGCGATAGTTTTTGGGGTTTGCTTCTGATCCCTTTTTTGAGATAGGAGTAGTTATACTTTCCTTCCATTCTTTTGGGATTCTATTGAGTGTGAATATTTTATTGTAAAAGGTATATAGTACCTCACAAAGCACTTCTCCACCATATTTAATCAGCTCATTCGGTATATTGTCTAATCCTGGGGCTTTTCGATTCTTTAGTTTAGTGACTGTTTGTTTTATTCGTTCTCTTGTAACAGGTCATCTGGTGATATTTCTTCGCCTTCTGTAATTTCATGTGTTGTTGGTGTTGTTTTGTCCTAAAGTTCGTGAAAATGTTTTTCCCATTCTTCTTTCGTTATTTTGTTCATTTGTACATACTCATTTACGGATTTTTAACAAATTCCACACCTTTCTCGGTCATCCGTAAAGGTTGCGATCCATATCTGTTGAAAATTTTTCTCAGTAGTTTCTCTTGGTTTCTTGTATTTTTTCATTTATCCTGTTTCTCACTATTTTATGCTGGTTATATGTAATGGCTTTGCTTCGGTATTAAATGTATGCTGTTGTGTCGCTGCAAGTAGTCAATGTTAGCCAAGTAAGTACAGCCAGATGTTGTATGCTGTATTGTCTCAGACTTTCGTTGCACTTTCTGCACTTGTCAGATTCAATGGACCTCTCTTTGATAATGAACTTGGTGTAGTTTCGCGTATGATGATTTGATCTTGTATGGCCATTACGAATCATCCTCTCTCAGGAAATAACACACCATCCTTCAGCCACCTGTTGGATGCTTCTTTTTCTATATGAGGCTGGTTCAAATCCATGTAGCAGCTTTTATGCCCATTGATCTTTCTCCTCGGCGTCAGAGAGCGTTTTCAGGCTTAAGCGGGTATATTATGATTGGTCACTTATTAGAGTGATCCTGTAAAAGCTTGATATTTGCGCCTTCCTGTTGAAGAACTCTCTCAATTTGACACTTATTATTATTATTAATATTAACAATATCATTGTACCTGAAAAAGGCCAAGCCAATGCACAGACGTGACCAAAACCTTTACTGGCGTGCAACGCCTTGTTTGTTTAATAAATTATTTTGCAAATAGTAACAATCCCTATATAATTTCCTCATCATCGCCTAATTATAGGCTTAATCGCGATTAATATGAAAAATAACTCCCGACTTGTATTTGTTATCAACTTAATACTTATTTTCAAGATAAGAATGAACTGGTCTTCATTCCGCATAAAAATAGAATCGTAAAGAAGGTCACAGAGAGTCACATAATAGGGGCGATCGATCGTAACATTATCTTCATTTAAAACAAACTATTATCATGTAAAATATTGTTTAACAAAATATTTTATAATTCAGTATTGTAAATATTTAGTGTATTAAGTACAAACAAATAAACTATTCCTTTACGGTATGAATAGCTTTTATTGGAAAATAATTATTGAGTTTATAAAATATACTGCTTGATGTTAAAAATAGTAAATAAACAAGTGTTAATAAATAATGCTAACAGTTTAACTTAGCGGAAATCACTTTTCCAATTTATTCATTTCTTTCATACCTATTTTAAATGCAAAATATCGTTGTTGGCGTTCAAATCGACGAATCTAATTTTAAACTGAAACATTGTATTTCGTTTTCATAACTTTAGTTAGAAAGTTACATGACCTAAAACAAAAAATATTTAAAAGCATATACATGCTGAAAATTATGAATCTAAGTGTTTAATTTATTTTCGCCTAGACCTAATGACCATTAATAATAATAATATGTTAATAATCGTTCATGCACGGGAACTAAAAATATAAGCACAGAGAATATGTTGGTTTTTATGAGAGCAATTACTTTTCTGATTTTTAAAATGTGTAATTTGGATTACTTCCTGGCTGGCCTGGTTTCCTATATTCACTGCATGTTCCATACTGTAGAACCTCTTATTTACTTCATTGCCCAGTCAATAGAATTTTGACCACTGTGAATAAATATAGCTCAGAGCTTGATTTTTTAAATTTCGTTACATTGTATAGATTCAAATTAGCAACTTTTTTTTTAAATCCTTTTTTGGCCTTCACCAGTAAGTATACAGCCAGGACTAGTTTCTTCGTGAACGGACTGCGAACCAAATCGCGTCGAGGTGTGCCCTCTGTCCAGTCTTAAAAATCGAAAGGGTTAGAATTAGTAAAACAAATAGCACAGCACAGGACTTAAACTCTTCTCGCTCCCGGGCATCCGAGGAGCTTTACACATTGAAACGATGCCTCGGATAAAGAGGATGATGATTAAAAGTAGGAGAGATAATTATCAACCTAGAGTCAGATCTTTATGTTATTTTCTTTTAGATACTTCACGATTATTTTAATAACTGAATTCTTTGGGTTGTACAGTATTGAACACAATGATATAGGCGTTTGAATACCTCTTTCTGCCAGAATCTGATACAGGTTAGGGTTTATGTTATTACACTCGAGAAGTATATGTTGCAGACTACCCAGCATCCCGCATTCACACTCTGGGGAGTCTTTGACCCCCCAGTCTGTGCAAATGCTGATGAGTCGAGCAGTGTCCGGTTCTCATTCTTATGATCACTGTTAGGTGTCTCCTGTGTATGAATTCCGTTAAGCAATTATACCAGGGTTTTCTTGGAAATTCTTGGGTTAGATTGGAATATTTATTTCCTTTACTTTCCAATGACCTTTGCCATGATACATTCCAACTTTTAAAATGGTTCTCCTTTATATCAGGAATAAGTTCCTTACTATCCAATTCTATGGGATAAGGGACATTTAATATTCTACCAATGTTAGCAAGTCGATCCGCCTCTTCATTGCCCTTGATACCGGAGTGTCCTGGTATCCAACAGAGCTTTATATCATACCCATTTAATCTCGCTTCTATCAGGATTTGCTTTGTTAAAAATGATATGTGATCCAGAACTTTATTATTGTTATTATTTCCTATCTTTTCTATCGCACTTTGAGAATCACTAAAAATTATTGCTTTATGAATGCTTTTTTCAAGGCACACTGTGACTGCTTTGTGTATTGCAACTATATCCGCCGTACATATTTGAATGTATTTTGGTAACTTTGATGAAAAATTGTATTCAATGTTTGGGCAGTGAACTCCAAAACCTGCTTCCTTAGACTCCCTATCTACAGAAGCATCAGTATAAAAGTGATAGAACGATTCTACTTCAGTATTTTTAAAAGCTACAAATTTTTCTTTGATGTTTGTCTCTTGCTTGCCTATCCCAGCCCTTATTATAGACACTGTCATCATCTGATATATCCTGTCAAATGTATAACACGGCAGTTTATCATATGTTTTCATGCCTTCAAATACCTTTAAAAAATATGGGGGTTCCCTGTAGGAAAAATACCCGGTAGTTTTATTTAGTGCGTTCAACTCTTCAATGGCTTCTATCACTGGATTGTGTTCTATATAGAAATTTTTTAAAACAAATTTTTTAACTAATCATTATCTTCTAAATTCTAATGCCATTTCACTACTTTCTGCTAACAGGAGATTAGTTGGAGTTGAGTTCATGCATCCCAGCGCTATCCTTATTGCTTGATATTGAGTCTTGTCAAGTTTGTTTTTACTTCTCTTAGTTGATGGGTTTATCAATTGGCATCCATAGTCTAGATGGGATCTTACTATTCCTCTATATATTCCTACCAATACTTTTGGGTCTGCACCCCACCATATTCTCGTTATCGCTTTCATTATATTAACTCCTTTATTTGCCTTATTACTTATTGTATTTATATGCTTCATTCAATTTAGCGTGTCAGTAAATGTGACTCCAAGGTATTTCGTTTCTCGAACCCATGGGATATCTACCGCATTATACTTTATATTGTCCAACGGGATCAAGTGCTTTTTTGGTTCAAAAAGTATTGCTACAGACTTTTCTGTTGAGACTTTAAGATTGAGTTCCTGAAGATATTCTGCTATTTCTGTTAATGTGCTATTTATTGCATCCATATGGTCTTTTATGTCCTTGCCTCCTGCAATAAGAACCAAGTCATCAGCATACTGTAATAGTTTTAAATTTCCTTTACATAGGTTATGTATTTTATGAGTATATAGATTAAAAAGAACTGGGCTCAACGGTGACCCTTGCGCTATGCCCACTGTTAAATTCCTTGGACCCAAAATGTTACCCTCCTTATCCAACAAATAAGTTTTGTTTGGAAGTTTTTTTGTATATTAACTGTTAAAATCGATAGATTCTCCAAGCATCCCTTCCCTTTACGAAATCCAATTTGGTTATACGGAAGTTTTCCACCATTTTCAAGTTGCCACTCAATTCTGATTTTCAAGACACTTTCCAGTAACTTACTCACACAAGTATTCATTGCAATTGCCTTGTAACTATTTGATATATCTGGATCTTTATTACCCCCATTATAAATGGGGTTAATTAAACATTGCGCTGGAATTTCTCCACCCATCAAACATTTGTTAAAGATTTCTATTAACTTGTCCTTTCCCATTTTTGATAGATATTTAAGCATAGAATAGTATATATTGTCTAGACCTGGAGCAGTATCTTTTTTCCCTTGTATGGCATAATTATACTCTACTAGGGTTACACAATTATCCCTTTCACCATTAATTTCCTTTAATATAAATTCGGGGTCAATATTTATTTGATTCAAATTGTCTAAAATTCCTAACCCAGTGCTTGTAGAAGGTAGTTTATTCCTTAAACCAGCAATCTTAGTGCCGGAAAACATTTTGATTGTTTTCCATATTTTGTCTATCGGTGTGCTCCGATTTATATTTTCACAGAATTCCTGAAAGCTTTCTTTTTTTTTCTATTTAATGTTTGCTTGGTTTTTGCTATAACTTTTTTTGTATTTAAGTAACTATCTAATGTATAATTATTCCTAAAAACTCTTATAGCTTCCCTTCTAGCCCGTAATACATCCGAACATTCCTCATCCCACCAGGGGTGACTTTTTATTATTTTTTTTTCTCTGAATAACTCTTTTTTATAGGGATAGTTTGGTTTGCTATATTTTGCATGGTCTTTTCAAAGCCCTCGTAAGAGTCAATGGGATTTTCTAACATGCTTATTAGAAACCTTCCCTGATAATCTATCCAATCTACCTTTTTTGTATCTCTTTGTTCTCTTATCTTAAGTTCATTTCTAAAATTATCCTCGAATACCTCCATCTCAATCGGAAAGTGATCACTGTTCCCACAATCGCCTTCCAATTGACTTTTCGTGCCACACTTGACGACGAGATAGAAATATCCGGGACAGACTTGTTTTGCTGGGGGGAGGGGGGGGGGGGGGGGGGGTTAAACCTTGTTTCCATTCCAGCATTTAATATTATTAGATTAAGACTTTCTATCACCTCATTAACGACTTTACCATTTAAGTTACTTATTGCACTTCCCCATGCTGAGTGTTGTGCATTAAAATCAGCCACTATTATTTTTGGATGAGAGAAAGTGTTTAATAAATTTTTTCAATTCTTACATTAGGAGCATCATACATGTAAATTCAATGTCATTTTTGATCAGAAAGGCTATGCCTCCTTTGCCATCTGGTCTATCCTCTCGAACTATATTATTTACTTAGTTCAAAATTATGAGATTTTTTAAGCCATGTTTCATTTAAAGCTATGATCTCTATATTCTGCTCTTTTATTAATATTTTAAGGTTACTAAGGTTAGAAAATAAGCTACGTATATTCCATTGTATTATTTTGAGTGACTTACCACCCATCAAATTCCATAGGACTGCTACTCACTTTCTTTGTAATTTCTGCTGTGCTTTGAATATAATTTTGTGTTAATATTAAATCTGTTCTTGACATTTTTCCTAATTGTTGTGACAGATTGTTTCTAATTGTGTCTTTGTCCATATTGGACTTGCTCACTATCTACTGAAGGTGAATCCATACCTGTTGAAGGTGATGCTCTAAAGCTATAAACTGGTCCCGATAATTTCAGTCGAGTCGGTTGCTGGTTTAGACATTTATTTAAACTATCCCTATCATACCCCGGTATAACAGGAGACAGCGCTTTTCTTTTTTTATTGATGCTTACTTTATTACTGTATGCTACATTGTTTTGCACCATGCCAATTTTTTTCTTTTCATTAAACATTTGCCTATTCTGGATAATTTGTGTAAAGTTTAGAATTGGCTTATTACTTTTTAATTTAGGAAAGTCTTCAGCATAACGTACAAAGCCTTTATTTTTATTTATCTTAGGTAACATTTGATTTGCGTCAAAGAAAGAAATACTATCTAATGACATATATGCTCTTATCTGCTGTTGCCGCAGATATTCAGGGCATTGTTTATAAGTCGATTTATGATCTTGACTCTCACAATGTATGCATCTTATACCTTCATTACACGTTGAAATATGAGCATCACCTTCACAGTTACATGTACAGGATTCATCATGTTCCGCCTTACCATAAGTTTGACATTTTTTCTTCCCTCTACACTGATTTTTAGTATGGCCATATAGCAGGCAATTATAGCACTGCGTTACTGGCATATATGGTTCGACTGCTACTTCTGACCCATATATACTGATATTTCTCGGAACAGTTTTACCCTTAAAAGTAAAAAGACAAGTCCCAGTTTTAACATATTCCACTTCATTATTTTCATTCACCGTTCTTCTATTGAATCTTTTAACTTTGTATATATCTACTACCGACTCCGAATGCTGAATTATTTCTTCTGTTTCCCATTCTTTTAATACTCCCCTTACTATCCCTTTACACACAACGTTATACTCCGGTACATAGACCGTGTACCCCTCTTCTTTCAATCTTACATTTTCTAAAACATTATTCGCCGACTCTGGATTATCAAATTCTATTACTACTTTGTTTTTTCCTTTTCTTAGTGGTCCCTTTAAGTTTGTTAGCTTAAGTTGAATTATAAATTTGGCCAAGGCCAAAGGATGAAGATTACCCACATTTTTCCCTGTAGGACCCTGTATAACCACTTTAAATGGACCTAGTGAATTTTTTTCATATTTAAATATAATTGTTTCATTCTCTACTGCTTTATTATCTTTTCTATTTCCCTCCAACCGCTCCATCCATCTGATTAAAATTAGTTCATACGATTACAAGTCTTTTACCTATCACGACTCGCAATCGTTTAGACACTTGTTTGCAAATTACGATATTTAGCTCTAACCTGTACCTGACCTTGCACACATTTCAACCTATATCCTAATATTTCACAAAACAATAACTGATTTGATCCTACCTCAGATCTCTTTACGTTGATAATTCTTTATTAATAACCTGGGGGCTATTTAACAAAGGAAAGTGTTAGTATTTTCACGGATTTTCTTCTATATCGCACTCGACGTCCGTTCACTGCGGGAGCTCATCGAGAAAAAACAAACTAGCAACTAAGATAATTTTATTTTCCTAGCTACACATGTTAGGCACACATATTTGATGGTCAAACTATTAGTAGTTTTTGAGTAATACTTGTACTCTGTAAACTGTAAATATAATTTACGTAAATAAATAAATAAGTAAATCAACAGGAAGTACTCTGAATAGTGAATAGCCCTTCATTTTTACTTGAAATAACTTTCAAATTTACTGGTGCCATAAAAAATCCCTCTATGACCCCTCAAAGGCAATCCGTGCTTTCCGCAAAATGCAATTATTATTTTAATGATAATTTTATTCCTTGAAATCTGTTTCGTAGAAATTACCGAGTTGTGACAACGATTCCGATTTGCCTGCGTTGCCATTTTTTTGAAATTTAACATGTTTATTAATTTTGTGTTATCTTCCCAGGCTTAATGGGCTATAGATTTTATTTCACGGCTTTCTTGCTGTAAGTTGCCGGATGCCAATCTGCTAGTGTTTGCCAATCTGCTAGTGTTAATTCTAGAGTTGGATACAAAGCGCCTGAATTTAACATGTTGTGATTGTTGTGTAGTTTAGTCTGGTTCAGTCACTTAGCTGCATATAAACATAAATTCAATAAATATATTTAAAGAATTTTATCCCTCATTTTAGGGATAAAAGTGTCACTTTCATCCTGGAAATTCAAAACATGGATAAAAAGTAAAATTATGGATTAAACGTAAAAGCAGGGATAAAAAGTAAAATCAGAGATAAAAACTTAAAAAATATGACAAAACTAACTCATAACTCTTAATAATTGTATTTACTCCACTACAATTGGCACAATTGAATGATGGAGCCTTCTGTGGGCATCTGCTAATTATTTTTTTCATGAATGAGGATTCTACTCGTACTTTGTACCACGGTTGTGGATCGAGAATCGCCCGAGAGAAAGTCATGAGTCTTCGGATCCGGATCATTATTGGATCGATGTAGTGCAGTAGTGCTAGAATTCCTAGATCAAACATCTGTTCGGAGAGATGTTTTTTTGTTATTTAGAGATTTTTCTACAGCAGCACTATTCCAACATCTATTCCTGTTAAGCTGATCTATATTAAGCCCCGAAATATGCCAGAAGAGAGGCTGATATATAATTCGGCATATGGCAGGTTCAGGAATTTCGCATTTTTTGTGGGAAATTAGCAAATGAATATTTTCCTTTTCTTTAATATACACAATATCTGTTGCGTTATTCTAGTTTGGGTTCTAGTTTTGGCCTTAAATTTAAATATTTTCTGTAGAGAGGCAGAGGCCAATCACGTCATTCACAGTGTTGCTGCAATTCTTTACTACAGATGAACGATCCGTATGACTATTTGGATTTATGACGGTGGTTAAAAGACATCCAGATCAACAATATCTTCAAATGGGATGTGACACAGCTTCACATCTGCACATGCTACCCAGATAATAAAATTAACCTAAAAAAGATTAGAAAAATTGTTTTTGATAAAAATCCACTTTTTATATGTCTTTAATCCTCAGTTTCTTGCATAAGAAGGACAAAAAGTATTTCACTTTCCTTTGTCAGCAAGTGATTTTCACCTGATGCCTCTTGAAGACATTTTTGGAACTTGATGTGTATCTAAAACTCTTGGGCTTGTACTTATCGTACTTTCTTTTCAGAAATGCCAATAGCATTGGTAATTTGCTGATAACTAGATTATTTTCAATTAGCTTAGATTTCAGCAATGAGCTCAGCGACCATAATGTTGAAGCATTGAGAAACTTCGATTTTTCTGGAATATTATACTATAAACAATAATTGTCCAGCTCATAGCAGTACCAATCTTATGCATAATAGTTGCCCTTTGCAATTTCACGTCTGCGCTTAAAAACATATGCGAACTGAGCTCAATTCGTTTTTTATCTATTTGCCGTCTTGATTATTTCACAGATTTAATGTGCGTTTGGCGTTTAATCAGGGTAACTTGTTGGTTATTTATATATTTTTCTATTTGCTACAAAGGCCAACCTATCGATTTAATACACTTGATTAACTTTTTATTGATCTGACGATTTTACCGCTACCATGTGTATATTCTAGAGTAATTTTGTTTAATGGTCATTGTCATTATACCGCATATATTTACCGGCTACCTGATCTGTAATTTTTCCTTTATCGAATATGTTAGTGATTTAGTACCGCGCTAGTGTAGCAAAATACCTTCTTTATAGTGCCTCTTATTTAACTGCATTTTATCGAACTTTTAAGAATTCAACATTTAGTTGGGATTGTTTTGCAATGTGACGAAGGCAATAGTAAGATAGGGTAGAGATTTATAACTTATTTTATATGAGGTATCCTCAAATTAATTGAGGATCGAAATTTGATTGTCCCGAAAGGATTGTGTATTTTTTTTATAGATTAATAAATAGTTGTTTGAAATCCTGATGTTTATTTTGGTAAGTTAGTAACAATCGTATCGTTCCCAAATAAATATCTTTAATTTCTAAATATCTCGATAGTCATATTTAGGATATTTTTCTAAATTTTACCACCCTATTTTTATGGGTCAATAATCATTGATAAATTTCTTATAAAAGATTTAGTGGCACCCTACCCTAATCACCGAACATTAACAACATACCAGAAGGTCCACTCTCAGTCAGCACTTTTGATGTAGCGCTTACAAAGGCGAGACGCCATACTTTAGACCAGACGAGACGGGGTGAAAAGTGGCACGAGGCCTGAGCGGTTAACCAGGATTTCATTAGGTTCCGCGACGGGGCAAGGAGGGAAATGTGGGGGGCGGGGCTTAGAGTGAATCTTCTAGTCTATTGTTAATGTTCGGTGCCCTAACTGCCAAAAC
Organism: Pissodes strobi; assembly: GCA_016904865.1. NCBI lineage: Eukaryota > Metazoa > Arthropoda > Insecta > Coleoptera > Curculionidae > Pissodes > Pissodes strobi. Next base: position 15,438 of record JAEQML010053376.1, on the reverse strand, counting down.
TCTTCGATCCACGCTTAAAAAAAAACATTAATCCGCTGAGTAAACCTGGCCTAATCAGCAATTTACAATTAAGGCTACATATTTAGCATCCAACGCTTAAGGCTGGTTACAATGTCCTGAATTAGAAGATGTTTTGTCAAGCCAAAATAGATTATTCAATGCAGATACCTCGGAAGATACCATTGAAGAGCTGAATGCTATGCAGGAAGAATTAAATTCACTTTCAAAATACGATTCACTGGATATCAAGGACTACACTGGTCACGATTCAACACTGTGCTGGCTATTTTTCGATAATAAAGGAAATTTATCCGCGGATAGACCTCTCAGATGTAAAAGTATGCAAAGTTGTTCAAAAAAAATTAAAGTAACAGCACCAAGGATGAATAGAGCTCGGACTAGAGCCTCGCAAAAGAGCAAAAATAAAAAACTGAAATCAGCGTGGAAGATGCCGAAGCCTCTAAAAGTGGAAGCCATTCAGAAAAAAATTAAATGGAAAATGAAAGCTTTTCTGAAGAAGAAGAAAAAACCAAAGAAAAACCATTTTGTTAAGTGTCTTTAAAAAATAAAGAATACTATGCTGCTGCATATTGGTCGCATCATAAAGACGTTAAATGTTGATATGCATAAAATGAAGTTCCTGAAAAGAGACCTTGATAATTACATTTGGCAAGAAGAAAATATACAAATAGGTGCAAAGAAATAATATATGTTTTATGGTCCCTTTACTCTGCTGGGAAATGGTCCTTTAAAGAAAGGGATAGTATTTGCCACTATGAAATTTTTGGTTTTTCAATATTAAGGTCCACAACGACAAATTTTAACTAGTAAATCAGGTAATTTTTTTAAGTAGAAATACTCAAAGAACATTTGGAGTTAAGGAATCACTTGTTTAAGTTTGTCCGTGTAATATTGAAACATCCTGTGTATTTACAGTTATAAATTGCGGCGTTAACACAAGAACTATTTTATTTAAACGTGCATCTAATTTTTTAATACATGGTTGCCCATAATTGAGTTAAAATGTAAATATCTATATCTCTTGATAATCTGATGCAGTTATTCTGACAATTTTTTTGTAGAATATTTTCCAATAATAAAATTTCATAAGTTTGAAAATATATATAAATCAGTCACTGGATTTTACGTCCTTCTATAAAAATCGATTTTAAGTAGCGTTAGCTGGGCTTTGAAATAAACCAAAATTATGATTGCTCAATGAAGAACTGCACATCAGTTTTATGCATTTCTCAGCAAATGACAAATTCGCTAACAATTTTAGCTATTCGAGTTTGGTAAAGTGTACCTACTTTTCTTCACTCATTATAGGATTGGTAACTTGAATACTATAAGTGCTAGAAAAATAGGTTTAATGGAAAAAGTTGTATGCTATTTAATTTCTAGTTCAATGCTGCTTTAACAAGGATTCCATATTTTTTTGTTGTCGAGATATTTTCAAAAAAACAGTAAAGATGGTGACAAAAAGGTTTAATTTAAGTGGTGTTTGTAGGATTATTGGTCGGGTATCACGAAAACCAATCCAATATTAACCCATCATCGAGGCTCTGTTAAGAGGAGAAAGCTACTTTTAGAATATATAGTTCAATTTTACAATTTGATAAAAAAAAACAAAACAAGAGCCTTAAGCCCAAAAACAAAACCTTTCTTAAGTACTACCTTTGTTTAATAAAATACAATACAACACCCAACACAAAAAAAAACGGGTTAACGAAATGAAATAACAGAAAGTGTTTCTAATGATAAAATATGTAATGCATCTGTATGTCATAGAAATCAGTATTTTTTGTTAAAAGAGAAACAAAAATTCATGAAACTTACCAAAATAATTGTGCTTTTCTCTCCTACACTTAACATTCATATCTCATAACAGGATTAAAATAGATAATATTGCGGATTACAATGAACATTATACAAACAACAACAAAGAACAATAATTAGAAAACAACAACCAAATTACACAGCGTAATAAAAGGACGACTGTTGAACTCTGTACTATATTTTGTCGAAAACATAGTAGGTACAAACAAAGATTTAAAAATTACATAAAATCAGCCGTTTGCAAAAATACAATTTATTGGCTTTTTGAAAACAAGTCGAAAATGAAAAAGATAAATAATATGTATTGTTATGAATTATAAATTCATTAAGATTAATTCATTCAGAATTGAACTAGCAATTAAATAAGGTTTTCCAATTAACCAATTTTTTATCTCTTATAGTTTTCAAGATCCTCAGACATTGCTATCTTTTTCGGACACACTTTATGTGAGGAACCCAGGATGATGCTTCAATTTATCACTTTAAACATCAGAATATGCGTATTATTATACCCTCCAAAGGACTTACTGGCCAAAAACATATCCAAAAATAGGTCACTAACTCCCGGTCAAGAACGCTTGGAGAAATGTATAGACATTTGTGTAATTTGTTTGAAATTCAAATTAGATTTTTGTAATTATGAGTATAATTTTCTTTAAAAATGTTACTGCTCTTTTTGCTTGAATGCATTCTTATTCACTTACATACACATACAATGCGGCGTGTCAAATAGTGAATACGTTCTAACTTTCCCTGCATGCATCTCACAAACAAAATGATTTTTACAAATGTTTATACGAATTTTTTTCTTCATATTTCGACAATTTCGATCCCAAAATTAAGGGCAATATGTTAACAAATAAAAATTGCGAAAAAAACGCAAGACCGCAAGACTCTTGCATGCTAGGTCTTGCGCATAAGTCTTGCAATACTAGGTCTTGGTCTACCATAAGTCTTGCACTGCTCGGTCTTGGTCTTGCTTTTTCTGCAAGACCAACACCAAGACCAGTCTCGCTCATCACTACTTGAAGCACTGTAGGTCAGGGCCGTAGCCAGGATTTTTTTTCTGTGGGTGTTTTTACATAAAATATCTAAATATCACCAAAAAGCGAATTTTCATGAATCTGCCATGCGATGGCCGGCGATATACGGCTGCTACTTTCAGATCAATCAGAATCAGAGCGCTGACGGATGCATGAAAATTCTTCATAATGTTATAAATAAAAATGACACTACTAATGAGTATTTTTACAAGCTGCCACATCCATTTTTGTTATGGAATTTTATTTTAAGGTAAGGCAAAGATACTAGAATGACAAGACTATAAACTTCCTATGTTACACCATTGCGCACGGTTCACAGCACTCCGAAATATGTCGCAATTTTGTATAGTTCGCGCTGCATCCATTGCGAATTCTGCAACGCAACAGGGATCTCCAATGTTCCCCTAAACATTTGACATGAAGCCGACGCGTAGCGCCTTACTCCCTCCACATAAATTTCTAATCTTTGAATTTCTATTATCCTTGAGCTAACGTAAGGTAGATTATAAGTTGCTAGGGAGTCGTTTCGGCTAGTTTCAGCCGCCCGACACTGCTATCTTTACAGATATTTTGTGCATGACTCTACAACTTAATTTGTGTCCAAGAGACGTAGGCTTCTTCCAAACGAAGCAATTTTCTTGGAAGGTAGTTGACTCACTTCTTGAGGTGATAGCTGTACTCCTTCAAAGTACTTGAGCCTTTTGCAGAGTTGGGTTGGACATTGGCAGACTAAATGTTCTGTGGATTCAGTTGTATTATTGCAAAATCTGCATTGGTCATCTTCTGCTTTGCCTATTGCCTTTAGGCGGTATTTTTCCGGGCAGTGTCCAGTGAGCAGTCCGGCGAGTATTAATATGTGCTCTGTTCGTGTCTAAGAGCTGTTCTGCTCTTTTCGCAGAGATGGTTATCAACCTTTTCGCCTGTCTTAGTCCTGGAATGTTTCTCCAGTAGGACGACAGTTGGTATTTTTTCCTATTTCCTAAGAACTAAACAATTCTTCGGTGATGTGGCTCCTCATAAGGCCACAGCAGGGTTCTGGACCATAATATGGTGTTCCAACTCCTTCTTCCGCAAGACGATCTGCTTTTTCGTTACCCTCTATGCCTCTATGGCCAGGACCAGGACCCCACATTAAAGTTGCCTGGTTGTGTGTTGCTAGTTGTTTTAGGGCTTGCTTACATTCCCAGACTAGCTTTGATATCAATAACCACTGCAAATGGGATATCTAGGTCTAACATGACCGTCATTTGGTCACTTGGTTTGCTGACATTTTTCAGTTTTATTCCTTTAAAGATGCGCAGGTGACCAGTCAAATCTCCAGGCTTTAATTTGCCTATTTCGAATAGCCTGTGAGCACTGATAAACGCCTCCTTCTTCACACTGAGATGAAGAGAAGGCATGTTCAGCAGTATCTCTAAGGCTGCGTTAGGGCACGTTGACATTGCTCCTGTTATTCTTAAGCGTACCAGCCTTTGCACTTTATTAAGTTTGGCCTGAGCGGTGACTTACTGGGTTTTTGGCCGCCATACCAGTGAGGCATAGGTGACCGTGGACTTTATTATTGTTTGGTGTTTGGTTACCATTTTTTCGACATGTCCAGATGTGGCTTTCGAGATGGTGTTTTCCAGATGCTTGTTCCAGGTAAGTTTACGGTCCAGTGTGACCCTTAAATATTTTACCTCGGTGGAAAAAGTTAACTGTGTTCCATGTAGGATAGGCACTCTCATTTCTAGATTCCTTCTTTTTGTAAACGGGACAAGAATGATTTTCCTAGCATTTAAGAAGAGTCCCTTCCCTTCTCTCCAATTCTTAATGATGTTTAGGGCATTTAAAAATTGATCTGCCTTGGACGAAGTATCGCTATCCATAGCTGCTGAAAGTTCTTCCAAAGCCTCTACAATGGGCACAACCATTTCTTTAAATCTCAGAAGACCGTCATGATTTTGAATCCATCACGTATCACACATGGAGACCAACTTATGGCAACGTGATTCTGGCAAATTTTGTCGACGTTTTGGTTATCTCTATTTAAGATAATAAAATTATCTGAAATTTCGGAGAATTTCGGGGGGTGTTTGAACACTCCAAACACCCCCCCTAAATACGGCCTTGCTGTAGGTTGCAGTTTTCTGGAAAGACGGTACTCGAAAGTTTATTCCAGAGCGAGGCAGTCCTGCAACAAAGGAGTAACGAAACAGCGACGTCCTAAGTGTGTCGTATCTTGATGAGCAGCTTGTATCTGACGGGTGTTTCTATTTGGCACAACCTTCCACCCACAACCTTTCGCCCAGAATCATAAGTGCCAGCTCGTTCGAATACCTTCCGTAGTAGTATCAATAGTAAAGAGATAAGTCCTCCGCCCTTCTTCGATGTTCAAGGCTATCAAGGTCTTTAGTCTACTTTGGGCCCTCCGCAAGACGGACCGCTCTCCGCTGTATGGAGTCCAACATCTTGAGCAAGTGTTTGAGTGCCAAGCTCACATGGGAACAGTATTCCAGAGATGGTCTTATCTGGGCCTTATATAGCAGTAGAACCTGATGAGGTGTATACAACTTTTTTGCTCTATAAATTGCTACTAGCTTTTGTGCTGCTGCCTTGGCGATCTTGGTGATGTGATGACCCCAAGACATGTTCTTTTCTACGTTGATGCCCAGCAAGCTTATGAATGAGGCCAGAGTCAGTGTTTGTCCTGACATTGATAAGTCAGGTCCTGCGGTGTTTGTTTTTTTTTGGAAGACAGCTGCTTGAGTCTTTCCTGTCTTAAACTGGACTTTATTTTCCTCACCCCATTCCCACGATGGCGTTTGATGGCAGCAATCTGATTTTTTCGTTCGCGTTGGGAATGAGCAGCGGTCATTGGAGTCCGCGACATGAATGAGGATATAAGAATAATGTCATCTGCAAAGCTGTAAATGGAATTGGTTGTCCTCTCTAAGAGATCGTTGATATAGAGCAGAAACAGTGTGGCATATAATATACACCCTTGAGAAACTCCGAGATTGATTTTAAATTCCTTCGAAAGATGACCATCAATACCAACTCGGATGCTTCGATCCCTCAAGAAATTGGAAAGTCATAGAAGCAGTGCTGGTGGTAGTCCGTATGCTGTCAATTTGCTTAACAATCCGTCATTCCACACCCTATCAAAGGCATTGGATATGTCGAGAGCCACTGCACGAGATTCGATATAACTCTCGATGGTTTTGGTTCACAGGTAGGTCACGTAAGTCAGGAGATCTCCCGTTGATCAGTGCTCAATACTCAATATATTTCATGTCATTATACCTAGGTATTTACACTCGTCAAAAATAGTAGGAAACTATTGTAATAAAATTAGTACACAGTTATAAAACTAAAAAACTTAGCCTAAGCATCTGCACAATTTAAACCCTAAATATTTGTTAAAATTATAAAATTATAAGTACAATACAAGCTTGCTGTTAGACACAATACAATTAAACTACAGTAGAATAATACAATAAAACCAGACTAAAATGTTTGTTTAAAAATAAAAAACGTCAAAATATATGTGTTAAGAACTCATCAAAGGATTAAAAACAATTTAAACACAAAATCTGCCTAACTTTACTCTTAAATTTGTTTCGTTCCAAGCTCTTTATGGAATTTGGAGGAGCATTGAAGATTTTTATAGATAGATAGCCTGGGCCATCTTTACACCTTTTCAACCTATGATAAGCTGGGATGAGTGTTTTTTGTCTTGTATCATAACCGTGGACCCCACCATGCGTCTCCGAATTTATCCTCATTGTCCTTCACATACATCAAATTCTCTAGTATGTAGTCAGATGGTAAGGTAAGTATATTAAAATATTTAAATGCTTGTCTGCAATCCTCCCTGAAACCCAGACCCGCCATAATTCGGATAGCCCTTCTCTGTAACCCAAAAATTCTGGCCACAAGTGGGGAGTGACGCCAAACCAAAACACCATATGTCATTACAGAATGAAATATAGCATGGTACGATGTTTTCATAACGTTTTCCGAGACATTTTGGGAAATGTTACGAAGGACAAAAAGAGCCCTGCTAAGCTTTGATGAAACCTGATTAATTTGGACATCCCATCTCAGAGTGGGGTCAATGTGCGAACACTCTCCCTATTCTCATTAACGTTTCTATAATCTCTGAGGGAGAAAACCAATTTTTCTGTTTTGTCTTCATTCATGAGGAGCTTATTTGCGTTAAACCAGTCCTTCACTCTTGCCTGTATAGCTTCAAGCTGTACAACTGCCTGATCAACTGATCCCACTGACCGGGAGATGGTGGTGTCATCCGCAAAAAGGGTGTATTTTTCTTTCGCAGAAAAGAACAGCATTATATTGGAGATTATCAAAAGAATCAAGAATATCGGCAATAAGGTTTAATATACCCAGTGTAGTATTCCTGCCCGTTCGAAAACCAAACTGACTTTCCGTAAAGCATCTGTTCCCCCCAAAGAACTTCACCAACCTCAATGCCATGCACTTTTCAACAATTTTAGATAATACTGGCAACAAAGAGATGGGCCTGTAATTTTTGGCTTCGTTTTTGTCACTATTTTTATAGACAGGCACAACAAGAGCCTTCTTTAGTATGTCAGGAAAACATTCTGCCTAAAATAGCAATTTATTAATTTAGTTAAAGGACTGATTATTAAGTTTTTGATAGACTTAATTACCTAATTCATTTCTCAGACCAAACATATCACAGCTAGCTTTATTTTTAATGTTATTTATGATGTCTCTAACTTCATTTAAAGACACAGGGGAAAAATTCAAAACATTGAGTGGAGGGGCCATGTGTTCTAGATTTTGTAGAGGACTATGTTCACTTGGATCTATTTTGCTTGTGAGATTCTGTGCAATGCTGCAAAAATAGTTATCGAAATCGGAAGGTGAGAGAAGTGAACTAATTTCTTCGTGAGTGTCTAATTTTCTCGATTTATTTATTATTTTCCACATTGCTTTTGTTGTATTTTTAGCTGACACAATTATGCTATCATTGTGGGCTATTTTAGCTGTTTTAATCGCATTATTATATGTTTTTTTAAATGATTTATACTCCAGAATGTCAGAAGGACGATTATATTGCCTACAGACCTCACCAAGCAACCTAAGTTCATCACGCATATACCTCAGATTATTATCAAACCACGAGCCATGACCAGGCTCATTTGTTTGAACTTTATAGGACTTTAATGAAAAACAATACAAGTAAGATTTCTCAAGTATTCTTATGAACTTTTCAAATTTTATTGTTACTTCTACGGTATCATCATCAACAAAGTTGAAGGAGCAAGCTTCGATTTGATTATAGAAATTAAACATACCGGTTTGAGTGAGAGGTCTGAACTGCCTAAATTCATGTTGTACAAAATTCTGATTTAAGTTTAGTTCAAATGTTAATAATTGAGATCTGTGGTCTGACAGTTCAAATTCAACCGACTGAGCATCTAAGACACCTGGAGCAAAATTAATGTTGTCCAGGCATGAAATACCTCAAGTAGTTTCCGTAATTTTGCGTTCAAAACCATGGCCCTCCAATAGGTCACAGAGCAGAGCTGCTTCTCTTTGAGGAGTTCCAAAATGCACATTGAAATCCCCAGCCAGCACAACATGAGTTTGTTTATCAAATCTGTTTAAAAATTCATCAAGTTTGGTTAAAAAAGGGTCAAAGCACACTGCAGGAGGCCTGCAAATAGCAAAAACATATAGACTAAAACTTTGTATAAAAACGCAACAACATTCAACACATTTTTCAACATTAAAATTGCAGTCTATGGACCGGACATTTAAAAAATCAGGAGTGAAGATAGCAGAGCCACCACCGGTGGAGAACTCTCGTTAGAATTGTGCTCTACAGCCATAGTTATTAAAATGCTGTAACTTGATTTCATCCTCTTGCATCCAGTGTTCAGTTAGACACACAATATGAGGTCCCTCTTCAACCAAAACAGCCTCAAGTGCATTCGACTTGTTTCTCAGAGAATGGATGTTTTTATGAAACAATTTTATTGTAGTATTTAGGAGCTGGTTTTTGGCTCGTGGAAGCCATACTGCCGATCGCTTAGGATGCCGGCCGATTCGAGATATTTTAGGAGCTGTTCGTTGATCAGTTTCTCCATGAATTTGGGCATGATGGGAACTAAGGGAATTGGACGGTATTTGGAATCGTTTTTTTACCTTTCTTCGGGATTGGTTGCACCTGAGCGCATTTCCAGCTAGAAGGAAAGCATGCAGTTCTGTATGATAGGGAGAAAAGCCTGCATAGTGGAGCTGTTAGTTCAGCAGCACATTTTTCCATCCATAGATTTGAATTCGAGCCAACCTAACCCAAACTAACCCATATACTTATTTTGAAATCCTCATAAATATGTGTTTATATTTTTATTTGTGTGCTTAAGTACAGGGTTTTCCCGTATAATTGCGCACCACTTTAAAATCTTTATTTTTATAGATAGAAAAAAATAGTTTATATGAAAGTTGCAGGATTTTTCATGAAGATTTTCATGGTGTAAGAAAGAAAAACAAATGATAATCGGAAAATTAACAAATCACTATCAACTTCGTTATTTTAAATGGAACACCCTGAGTATGATTGAAAATTCAAATTCTGCTAATCTTCCTCTTTTCAAATATATATAACTTATCTATGTTCGGATAAACGAGTTGCAAGTTATTTGAATTTAAAATTTGTTCTTATAAGCCACAAATATATTGTATCCATGGCTAACTACACTAATTCGAAATGTTTCGAATGGCTTATGAGAACAAATTTTAAATTCAAATAACTTGCAACTCGTTTATCCGAACATAGATAAGTTATATAAGTTATATATATTGAAAAGAGGAAAATCTTCCTCTTTCCAATTCTGCTAATCAGCAGAATTGGAATTTTCAATCATATACAGGGTGTTCCATTTAAAATAACGAAGTTGATAGTGATCTGTTAATTTTCCGATAATCATTTGTTTTTCTTTCTTTCACCATGAAAATCTTCATGAAAAATCCTGCAACTTTCATATAAACAATTTTTTTCTATCTATAAAAATAAAGATTTTAAAGCGGTGCGCAATTATACGGGAAAACCCTGTACCTATGTTATCAACTAAGAACAAGCTAATGGTCAAAATAAATAAATATGTTTCTTGACTAGATATACATTATGTCAGTGTATAGTAACTTGAGCAGCTATACCAAAAAACTTTCTTTGACTCGCCATCGCCTACAGTCATGGGCGCCGGTAGAAGGGAGGAGCAAGGGGTGCAGTAGCTCCTTCCTGGAGTATCAAAATAACGCTTAGTATAAAAGTACATTTCAAATTCATTAAAATTTAGAAAAAGCTACCTACACTTTATTTTTGTTGCCCCTCCCCCATTGAAATTTGTTCTACCGGCGCCCATACCTACAATCGTCTTCAATTAGTTACAATCGTCTACAATCACAATGCAATCATCTAAAATTCGACCATCACAATCGCGTCGCAATCGCCGCATTGTGGTCGCAATCGCAGCAATCTTAGGGAAAACGTGGAGATTGACGCAATACTGCACTGCCACAAAATTTGAGAATATGTTATCTATCCCCTCTATTTATAAATTCTAACCAAAAATATAAAAATAATCCAAGCTATTATTGAAATCTCGAATTCTCCCGGGATTTAGAAGCATTAATCCCGATATCCCATGAGCGCATTTTTGTTCTGGGATCGATTCTTCCTATAGTACCTATCTGGAGACCACCCTAAATATAATTTAGGCCATAATTTATTATCTCTTGCAGAAAGTTCGGTCTGTCGTCTCTCTAGTACTTATGACACTTCAAAATTTGTCTCTTTTGATCAATGATAATTTGCGGCACTATTGTTTATAATCTATTCCAATTACATTACTCACATTTGCCAGTGTTGAAATATAAGAAATGCTTGTTGTCGAATAGTGCCGATTTATATGGAAAACTATTGCAAACTCGATAGCAAATAATAACAGCGTGATAAAATATATTCTAATCGGACCGCTCGCAAATAAGGTGTTGCAATGAAAAATAGATTTTATTTACTGGTGTTATGTATGCCAAACCAGATACAAAATATAAGGATCGACCTGTCCCAAAAATCAAAATAAATTGAATACATATGGTATATACGAAATGAGTGCAATAATTAATTATAAGGCATATTCCTTGGTTTATTTTCGATCGAAATATATCTTGTTTTCAATATACCTACAAAGAAAACATTAATAATCATTTGTTTGTTTCAAAATTGCAGATACAACAAAAAATCTATGGCTGATATTAAAAGGTGCAAACCAGTTGACATAAATGGAGTTTATTATTTCTGAAGGAAATCAATATGCCAGTATATAGGAAAATGAATAAAACTCTAAATATTATTTTTACAAGTAGTGTTTATTATGGATTAATGAATAATGAAAAACGCAATTTCCTTAATGACCATAAAAAGGCCTTTTTGTGTTAAATCCTCTGCATTTAAAGATCCTTTAAAGGCGTAGCCGACTATATCAAAATCAGCCTCTCCTATTGGTCGATCCGCATGGCCCTCCGCTCGCTTCGCTCGCTACGAGGGTTCAAGAAAAGGAAACTAACCAGGTACTAACCCAAGACATACCCAAAAACAAGAAATAACTATTTAGAAACATAATCTTAAAAAACCTTTAAAAAAAGCAAACAGGTGGGATCCAACTATCTAAACCTCTAGACCACGAGAGCTGTTACGACAAATTGATTGCATCACGAAGACAATATTAATACGAGATGGATCGACCAATAGAAGAGGCCGATTTTGATATAGTCGTCTACGCCTGCAAAGGATCTTAAAATGCAAATCCTCTTGTGAGTGGTCCTATTCGCCTTGTGAGTAGTCGATCGTACTGTCGTCATTGGTATCCAGAGAAATAATTAGCGGCTCTATAGTCTCCTCTAGCATACCATCAAGTTCCCACCTTCTTTCCTTTTCCTTAATTAGATACTCAACACATTTATTTCACTTTTGGAAATCGACATGCTTTAAGGCCTCTTGAAAAATACTTTCAACGTATTTCATTTGAAAAGTGGTGCTATACCTTGCCACAAAAACTTTAACTTGAGTCCAATTGAATTATATCCGCGGTAGGGCAGAAATGAGGAGTACTCTAGTATTTCATTTTGGAGCCATACATATATTTTGTGAAAGGAGATTCATTTAAACTTAGGATTTTAGGTAACTACTTTTTAATCATATCTCTTTAATATGGTATCCCTTTGAGGAAACCATCGGATAATATCGTTTTTCTCCAAGAAGAAGTTTTTAGTTTTCAAGTTTCGTGGAGCGGTAACTAGCGTTGTCCATAACGATTTTTAACTGAGCGGGAATGAGGTCCAGCATGTGTTCAAAATATTCCTCGAACAACTTCGTTGATGTCCTCGTGATAATAACCAGTTTTCTTTTGCCGAAATGCTAGTAAGCCGCCTTCCACAAAGCCATTTTACTACCAGAAGGGGCTTTAATTCCAGTAAACCTTCCTTCTTTTAAAGCTTGGTGCGAGGTTGTTATATTTTTATCCTGCCACATTTTGCCAACCGTGTATTCCTCGTTTACTCAAGTTTCGTCCAACTAATAGACCATATTGTCTTCTGGTCTTAAATAACTTCTATACCAACAAATAATTTCTTTTTTCCCACCTGAATTAATTTTGTATTTTGCAGTTTTTCGTAACATAAATTAATTTTCTTAGAACCCGCCACAGTGTCGTCAATCCCACCTCAACCCCAACACGTGTATAACTTTCGTTTTTCACCGTATAGTTTGGTGATAACACCCTGTATGTATGTAGCATGGATGAACCGTAATTAAACTCAAAATAGATTTATTTCACCCCGGGTACAACCCAATTTGTGCATTTAAAGCAGCATATTTCAGTTCTTCATTACGACCCCTTAGTCCGAACCTGTACACCGGTACTGTCAGTATAATAGATTACAAAAGAGCAAGTTTTCACTCGTAAAGGAAATCGTTCACAATCATTTTCAATTGAATATACATTTGTCTCCGTCAGCATTGTGGACGATAGTGTGTCAAATAAAGAGAGAATACAGTTTCAACCCTTTCAATCTCAAATGAATTGGCCTTTGCGCCACCCCCGACTTTTAATTTGGTTTTGCCGCCAAGCGGCCAGCTGGAAGCTAGAAGAAGAAATTACGTTTTATTAGTGCTTAGTGCTTTGCCAACACTCGAACGTGATGCGTCAGTCGAGGCACCGCTCCGCATCAAGTTAGCGCCAAAAATATCTAGACCTGTTCTAGGCAACTAATTAGTGTTTCGATCATTTTGTTAGTTATTTTCGTGTACTAGATCGGTCCAGTCACCGCTCTCTAGCCTCTAAAAGTTCAGTTCAAGCGTTCACTCGAATAGCAGTAAAACGTGCTGTTCTCCCTCTGGCCAAAGGTCATATTCCGTTTGGGCCAATTTCTCTTCTTGTATGCACAGATATTTGTGGAATATCTAGAGTACCTCAGTAATCTTTGTTCACACTTGGACAAAGACTTCATCTGGACGTTTTTAACACAATTCTAAGACAATACCGAATCGTAGCGTCGCTTTCGAAGAAGAAGTAACACTGTAAAATGGCGTCTGCAAATTTGCAGTAGAGAAAATCCATTCCAATCCCAGCTGATGGAATCCAATGGTTAAAATTAAATAGGCTACTAACCCCTGGGTACGATAATAGGAGAGAAAATCGAAAATCAAGGTATTTGTAGAGTGAAAGGAAGTTGAAATTTTAAAGACAAAAGTTTTCATTTTAAATTAACAAATCAAGACTTTTTAGTAGATATTAATAATTAAGAAACCTTTTGTAATATTAGTTGTATGTGTGAAAGGATGAATGCTTGAAATTAATATAGGAATTAGTGTATAAATTGTATATATTATTTACATCGAGAATGCAAATGCATAATTACATTATTAAAGGATTTAATAACTAACATACCTACCTGGTTTCAATTCACATAATCTATGTTTAAAACCCCACCACCCTATTTTAATACAGTCCACTACTTTAATTGCTTGTAGTTAATTATACTGTTAATTGCTACCCTCACTTTGTGGTCAAAATAAGTTAAGAAAATTAATTTGTTTGTATCGACAATAAATTTGGTCTCATTCGAGCCGAATAAAATTGTGGATTAAAACTTGAACAGAGGTTGTCAGAAAATCATTTGATTTATTTGCTTATGCTGTTGCCATATATATTATTGTTTACTGTAACTTTGTCGCACCATTTTTTTTTGTAAGATGATGGACTTCTGCACCTCGAAGAGTTCTAGCTACTACCAGGGCTGCTCAAGAAGTGAAAAACTTTCGTGGTAAGTGATACGAAACTCTGTAATATGTAATTGACTGTTAATAAAAATTTGTGTACTGTGTTTATTTCCTCATTGATATATTATTATATATGCACTGTTTATTTCTGTGTTTGATATTGTGTTGATATTATTGCAATTATATTGTTATTTGTATATTTTTTGTACTGCGTATTTTAAAAAATATTTCACAATGACGTACGAACAATTGAAAGCACAGCGAACCAGTGTCAAGGGTCAAATTACACGAATAAGTAATTGGATGCATGCAAATGCTTTAAGACACGATGGATTACAAATTGCGTTCAGCAAGTATACTCAAATCCAAGATTCGATTGAATGTATCCTTGCTGATGAAACACTTGACACTGAAGTTCGTGAGGATATGGAACAAACTTGCTATGATTTGTTGGTTCAGATACAAGAATGTATTGAGAAGTTAGTTTCACCCTCACAAGTTGTTCCAAATTCTCAAAGTGTAGCTCATCCAGCGGTAAGATTACCAGAGATAAAGATCAATCCCTTTAATGGAAAAATTTCTGAATGGAACTCTTTCATTCAATTGTTTGATACATTGATCACCGATAATACCTCAATAAGCGATATACAAAAAGTTATGTACTTAAAGTCATTTTTGAGAGACGAACCTTTAAAAATCATTGAAAGCTTACTCGCAACGAATGATAACTTTGAAGTTGCAATTAACTTATTGAAAGAAAGATATGAGAACAAATTATCAGTGATTAATGCTCATTTCATCTCGCTATTAGAAATAGACTCTGTTGTCAAATGTACTGGTCCTAATTTAAGACAATTGGTAACCGATCCAAACAAAAATCTTGATCTAATTAACAATCTTAATTACTCTTACGAAGAACTCTGGGAATTTCTCTTAATTTGCTTATTTGAGAAAAAATTAGATTTTGGCACTCGTAAAGCTTTTGAAACAGAACGAGATACCCTCACCTTTGTGGTCAAAATAAGTTAAGGAAATTAATTTGTTTGTATCGACCAGTGTGCAATACCCGGCTAGTGGGACCCGGTAGTGAAACCCGGTCGTGAAGCCTTGTAATGGCTTCTGGCCACGGTAGTAAAAACCCGGTACTGGCTTCTGGCCCCGGTAGTGAACCCCTGTAATAACCCAATACTAATTAGACTAAGCCCCTTACTTCAATGAAGAAATTATAGCCCCTTTGCT
>MU190778.1:54492-70566 GCA_016904865.1 Pissodes strobi | reverse complement strand
AAACCGTAAAAGTATTTCTACTTGTGCAATGTAAGATGGCTCGGAACTGAAATATTATATATGGCGTTTTTACCTAAAGCAGTGTTAATGCAAGTAATTGCATGCAAATTTCTGTGGCGGTGTGATAAAGGCTGTCATTACGAGAAAAAATGACAAGTATAAATTGTAGAAAGTTATAATCCGTTAAGGGTTCTGGGCAAGCGCTCGCAGATGTTCGTGAAATTTTTTCAATTTAATTATTATTTTAATAATAATAATAATAATACCGAGATTTCATTTCTGAAACAATGTCAAATATTATAGAAAGTTACGCCAGCAGCCATTAAACATATCAAATACACAGCAGACATAACCATAACCTCTTAACCCTCAGGTATGGTTTTACTTTTACTAAATGTAACAAGTCACTGCATCAGCATTCAAGTGTTCTTTTCTCTTAATCTAGATGGAAATCAGAGTACAGCTGCATAATAATGATGCATGTCTAGAGTTTATATGATATTTTTCGCTAAAAAGAGCGATGACGATGTACGTGACTAAGAAAAGTGATTTTTACGACGATTGAATCTCAATGAAGTTTTGCGAATATTTGCCTGGATGTCCTATAATATTGCAATTTTTTATGGATGCCTCGACTTTCTGAACGGCAGTCCATTTAAACCCCTTATCACCTAAATAGTTAATACGATAGGCATATAAGTTGTGTTGTCAACTTAAACTAGACATTCATCTTGAGAAGCAATTGGTTGAAACCAAACTTAATAATTTGAAGTCAGCTACCATGCTGTCTTGAAGAATTCCACATAGAAGAAATAAAGAAAATCTCGAGGTTGTGAAGTTGCAAAACCACACCTCGTTCCATCAATACGGAATTCGATGGTTAAAAAGGAGGAAACTTGCGAGTAATCAAATTGAAAGAAACAATTTTGCTGTTTCGGAATTCTTCGATTAGCTCTTGGGGTTGCCTATATTATCTAGAGTTTCTAGCATGCTCTATTTTATTTAACATCATCGGTTTTGTAAGCCGAAGAAGCTATTGATAAGACATATCAAGTCAGTACAATATATGGACCTCTCAAAGGCGTTCGACGGGTTGAGTATTGATATTATTACAAAGTAATTGCACAGAGTTAAACTGATGTTTTATCGTATTTTTGGAAAACGGAATGGACTTTACTTAAAATCAATAATTGTCTTTTACCTTCAATTTAGAGCTTACTGAGCTGGTTGACGGACCTACCAGGATCCCTGAGCGTCGAAAAGACTGCTAGCCTCCTGGATATATTCTTAACAACTAATCCTGATCTATACACCGTCACTGTCCAAGCTCCGTTAGGCTCATCAGACTACACGCAACCTGTGAACTTGTTATCAAAGCACAGGAGCAACAGGTAACCCGAAAGGTTTGGCCCACAAATTTGCAAAGTGGTGTGATCTCTGCGAGTTTTATCTTACTTTTCCTTGGAAAGATGTCTGCTTTAGGAATCGAAACAGAGATATGAGATAACTCAAGTTGTCCTAGCTGGTATGGAAGTTTTCATTCCCTCTTCTATGAAACGTATCTTAAACAGTAAACCTTGATTTGGGAAAAAATGCCCAAGAGCGGTCAATGCTAAAAATGCCGCCTACCGCAAATGGCGCCGAGATATGATAGCAGAAAATCGAAATATATTCATCATGACTAGAAACCAGTGTAAGCGGACCATTGACGAGAGCATGGAGGGATATGAGCAGATCAAGAACAAGCTTTTCAACTGTCCTAACGAATCAAAATCCTTTTGGTCAGTTGCCAAAGCTGTCAATCAGGGTTTCTCAAAATAGGGTTCAATAGTGGAAACGGCCAAAGGAAAACCGAACGTTCTTGCCGAAATGTTTGCATCAAATTCTAGCTTAGATCCTCAAGGAAAGACTGCTCCAACTATCCCGAGAGTGAATTCCTCAATGCCAGGTCTGGTATTTCTTCAACGCGAGGTGAAACGAATACTCAAAAGCCTAGACACTAACAAGACCACAGGACCGGATGGCATCCCGCAATAGTGCTTAAGAAATGTGCTACTGAACTAACAGCTCCACTATGCAGGCTTTTCTCCCTATCATATCGAACTGCATGCTTTCCTTCTATCTGGAAATGGGCTCAGGTGCAACCAATCCCGAAGACAGGTAAATATTCCACATAACTACTGTCCAATTGCCTTAGTTCCCATCATGTCCAAAGTCATGGAGAAACTGATCAACGTACAGCTCTTAAAATATATTGAATCATCAGGCATCATGAGCGATCGCCAGTATGGCTTCCGCAAGCACAGATCAGTCGTAGATCTGACTTATCTCGTGCAGTGGCTCTCGATATATCCAAAGCATTTGAAAGGGTATGGCATGACGGATTGTTAAGCAAATTGACAGCATACGGACTATCACGAGCACTGCTTCTATGGCTTTCCAATTTCTTAAGGGATCGAAGCATCCGTGTTGGTATTGCTGACCATCTCTCGGAGGAATTTAAAATCAATGCCGGAGTTCCTTAAGAGTGTATACTATCTCTCACACTGTTCCTGCTCTATATATCACCAAATCAAGAGATTAAACATTGTTCGCCATAGATTCATTGTTTCCCTTGTTGTATGACAAGTGGTTCCGTCCTGCTGGAACCACATGTTTTTCAGGTTAAGTTGTTGAATTTGAGAAGCCAGAAAGTTTTGCATCATATCGTCGTTTAGTTCTTAAGCTGCAATATTACGTAACTGTATTGTAGGCGACGTTCGTGATCTCTAGGCTGTAGCTCTTGGGTTAACTGAATTTTGTATGGTCGCAAATGCAAGTTTTTTTTTAAATAGTGGCTCGTGACGTGCGGCGATTGCCCAGTTTTTGAGAACGGCGTCTGGTAGAGGTCTCAGGACGTTCCACTACAATTTTACGAATTGTCATCATTTTCCGGGTTTCAAACAGTTCGAATACTACTCGACCTTGGCAGGTTTTTACTTTACCGCTTTGTTCAAGTTTCCGCGCTAATTGTCGAATGCCGTTGATACTGGGCACATTATTTCGTTTGAAATCTTGTAGATTCCTATAGTTGCAATAATCGTGTGGCATTTCATGATGAATGCAGCGCCACCTACAATGTGTATATGAAATATGGTGCGCTATTTAAAACAGTCCGTTCGATATTGGCCACTCTGTATAAACTTTTACAAAAATTATATCTGATAGCCTCAGAAAAATCTAGATCGATATTGGCCCGTGTTTGAAACATTAGATATCTAAACAATCGGAACGTTTATAGAGAATTTAACTGAGCACAATAGACCACTTCACCTGGCATTCGTAGAGTATCAAAACACTTTCGACAGCATAGAAAGTTGGGCTCTTTTGGCTAAGGATAGATTCTGAGTAGGGACTCCACCTTGATCAGAGATATTTACAGATGCACTACATTTCACTTTAAAGTCGACGATGGCCTTAAGGCAAACAAAACACCTCTAGGAAAGGAGCCAGACAAAGTCACAACGTTTCTCTCAAATTATTTGCCTTGGCAATGGAAAGTGTCTTTGAAGAGCTGTCCTGGGAGAGGAAAAGTATAAATGTGGATGGCATCTGCCTCAATCACTTAAGGTTTGCCGATGACATAGTGTTGATCAGCATTGATATACAACAACTAAGATCCATGTTGAGGGATTTTAATGAAGAATCGTAAATGAACATGAATCCAAGTAAAACAAAAATAATGAGAAACGACCCTGGAAACGCAAAGATCGACAGCACACCATTGATAAACTCACTCAGTATGTTTTTCTCGGACACACAATAAAAGTAGGAAATGAAAATCAATTAGCTGAGGTGGGCTCGTAGTAATCAACAGGCCTGGGTAGCCTTTGGAGAATTAGAGTTCATTTTTAAGGACAGAGATAGACCCTTGAGCCTTACAGCTGCGTATCAGTGTGCTAGTACACACCTGCGGACTGGAAACAATGTCTTTGACTAACAAGACTGCTGAAGAGCTATGTGTTACTCAGAGGTCGATGGAACTATTTGCTGGATGTTAGAGCTTTAATGATAGACTGCGAGATAGCACCATTTGGAACATGACAAATATATCAGATATCCTGGAGCGAGCGACGTGTCTTAAGTGGAACTCGGTAGGTAATTGCAAAATGTAGACCACGGTAGATGAAAAGAGGAATGGGAAGGCTGCAAATGAGGTGGGTAGACGACATCACAAAAATAGCTGTAACAGCACAAAATGGAAGGATATTTAAATATACGAAAGAGACCTATATCCAGCACAGGATGAGCCAAGAAGAAGAAAATGTAACATTATATGAAAGGAATCAATACATCAGTATTTTTTATTGAAAGCAAGGAATATGTGGGTACTAACCCAAACTAATTGTTATTATACCTTTATGAATTCTGGGAACTTCGGGACAGTCAAGAGACAGTAAAATAACCGTTAAAATCGAAAGAGGACATCAAAGGTGAAAACATACAAACCTATTATTTAGATTCATACTTTAGTACCTAGTAGAAAATTGCCTAACCATTTTGAAATAACCTACCTACAAGTTAAATTATAATGATGCACTACGGAAACATATGCACGCACATAGGAAGTAGGTGGTACCAAAACCCATAAATAAAATCGCCAATTGCGTGTAATATACTGGGTAATATGCATACGATATTTCATTTTATTTTGAAAGTGAAGCCAGGTGTAAATGGTTCTATTATAATATTATCTAACACATTTTTAAATTCAGATCGAAATTAAACGCGCATGCAGTAATTTATTAATTTTCAAATAGCCAGAATAAACGGGAAGTTATCCGACATTAGATAATAATAGTTTGAGGCACTATTATCTACAACAGAGCAAAAAGAGGAATCGAATATATATAGCGTGTTAGTACTATACTAGTAATTTTAATAACATTTACACAGTATGTTTAAGATTAATTGATGACCGAGTCCCCTTATGAACTGGCGTGTGAAAAATATCGGCCTATCTGCAAATTGAATAAGTCCAAAAATCTAAATTTTAAAGGAGAGAAAAAACGTTTACAACTGATTTGTAAGACCAATAAGAAAAACCAAGATGCAAGTTTGTCTTGATATTATTAGACGATGGTTTTTAGGTTCCTTTTAAGGGGCAATAATATGATATATTTAATTGGACTTACGGTTTTTTCTTATTTTTTTTTAATACATTTAGGATTTGCGGAATTTTATTGCTGAAGGTAATAGGTATAGAATAAATGTTGAAGATTATGTTATGATATTTTTTCTATTTATAGATGAACAAAGCTACAAAAGATAAACTCGTAAACTTTGTAACTGATGAACAATAAAAATCTAATCGTAAGACAAGTTGCTATAAAACGAGTGATAATCATCTGGAATGCTAGGGTTTGCAATGCAAAACGTTTTCTTTCTTAATCAGCAAAGAATTATCATGTAACGAGGAAAGTTCTCGAAAAGGGCCGTATAATTCATGTTTTGTGTTTTTTAGTATACGACTAAAAAGAAGTTCTATGTAATCTTCCGAATGCTTTAATTTATAAACTATTTTTGTTTGCGTATACCGCAAAGCGCGTATATATCTGACGTGCAGATCACCGGTTTTTTTCCTGGACACAAATACTTTACAAAAATGGAACATGGCTAAAGTTCTTAAAAAAATCCGTGCTCTATGTAATAAACTGAATAGCGTCTTGGATTTTTACCACCGAACATTAACAATAGACTAGAAGTTTCACTCTAAACACCGCCCCCAGCATTTCCCTCCTTGCGCCTTCACGAAACTTGATGAAATGCTGGTTAACCGCTCAGGCCTCGTGCCACGTTTCACCCTCGTATCTAATGGTTTCGTGGAAGTCTGGCGTCTCGCCTTTGTAAGACAAGAGTCTAGAGAGCCAGCGTCCATTTTGTCTCCCGAGCTTCCGCGCAAAATATTTCGTAAAAAGTGCATCTAAAGTACGGGCACGTATTACAATAAGTAATATTTCACTTTTCGCATGGCCTTCAACTAACCCAAACTAACCCAAACTAATCCAAACTAACGCAAACTAACCCAAACTAAGGCAAACTAACCGAAACTAATGCAAACTAACCTAAACTAACCCAAACTAACCGTAATTAACCAAAGTAAAGACAGCGCGCTACGCGCGCTTTTCTTCCATATCCCTGATTAAGCAAAAATAATCGAAACTAACTTTAACTACCCAAACAAGCGCATTGAGACGAGCGCGCTACCCAAACTGACTCAAACCAACCCAAACTATTTCAACTAACCCAAACTTAACCCACACTTAACCCGCCTTTAACCCAAACAAATCTAACTATGATGTTGGACGTCGCAAAATATCGGCCCCTAAATGGAACCCCTAGGGTCCAAAATATTTTTATCGGTTTAAGGGGCGCCCACCGAACATTCCTGCCGAACGTCAACCCATTCGGAGGTCAAATCGCCTTTTTGTCTTTCGCACAGCCTCGCCCCTAGGGACATCGACTTTCTAATGTCCAGATTCGGTCATCTCATCACCGAAAACCCCCGACGGCTGATTTTCGTCGAACTCGGACTTGCCTAAAGACGAGTTCTATTCGCAGCTCACGTTCCCCATTACAAAGAATTTCAGATCCCAGAAAAATGAAAATTTTCAGACGAACTTTACATTTTATCGAATACCTACATTATTTGAAATCCTATCGAAAAACTTTATAGGAACTTTTCGATGGACCTTAAAACGACGCAAATACTGGCGCAAACCGATTTGAGATACCTCTTTTCGTTACCGAGAAAAAGGCAAAAATATGAAAATCAGGTTTGGTCAATTAAAAAAAAAAACGAAACGTACAATCAAACTGGATACGACACATTATAGTATCCGACGAGACCCATATTTTTCCCATTTTACCTCTAACTGTTACCGTTTTCGAATTATAGCCGATTTTCTGAAAATCTCGATTTTTTAAGCCATACCCCTGAAATTTTTTTTAAATACCCGTTTTCATGTCGGAATCGATTAAAGAGGTCCATTTACATGTCATTAACGTAAAAATAAATTTTTTAAAAATCCTACACGTCGTCCAAAATGGCGATTTTCCGTTTTCGAAATCGATGGGGCCCGATTACGGGAAATGTGTTCGTCGGATCGAAAATCACGCAGAATACTTTTTTTAAGTGAAATGCGTGAGGGTGCTCTTTAGAGGGTCTCGTTCGCCCATCGCCAAAATTCGACTTCGTCTGGTTCCTATCGCGGAACCTATTCGCGGTAGGTTCTCGCCGACGTCAGATTCGAACTCTGCATCGTCGAAAACCCCCCTAACCCGAATTTGAACTCATTCGGACGTGAAATCCCCTCGGCCCCTAAATGAGCCCCTAGGTCCCAAAAATGTTTTTTTCGTATATAGGACCGCCCGCCGAGCAAAATTGACCAAAACTATGATTTTGGACGTCGCAAAATATCGGCCCCTAAATGGAGCCCCTAGGTTCCAAGAATTTTTTTTTACGGTTTATGGGGCACCCGCCGAACATTCGGCCGTCAAATCGCCTTTTTTTCTTTCGCACAGCCTCGTCCCTAGGGGCCTCGACTTTCTAATGCCCAGATTCGGTCGTCTCATCATCGAAAACCCCCGACGGCTGATTTTTGTCGAACTCGGACTTGCCTAATTATTTTCAATCTTAACTTTTTGAGCATGCGGAAGCTCGGGAGACAAAGTGGACGCTGGCTCTCTAGACTCTTCTCTTTGGAAGCTATTATAGTATAACATACCCGGGTTCGTTCAACAGGGTTGAATGAGATAAGGTGTGCTTTGTCTTTATTTTGCCAATGAACGTCAAAACAGATTTAAAAAACAATATATACCTACGTTGTGTTATAACTGTACCTTGCATAATTTTACTTATCCAGAATGCGCCCGACTTCAATAAAATTAGGGAAATTTGAGGAATAAGATGTGGTATGTAAAGTAAACCACAAGCTTGTAATACACCTACTTTATTAATTAGAGAGAAAACGTGCCATACTCAGCTTGGAATTCACGAGGGAAAAGAGCATGGTAGGGAAAACCTCGATCACAATTCCAAAACCAAACCATGCTGCGCAACATTTATTAGTATTATAAAAATTAAATTACTGTCCTCGTGCTAAAATTTGTCGTTCCACACTTGTGATAATAGATTTAAAACTGAACAGTTTGATATTAGTTAGCCAGACATTCCCAGCAGATACTGAGGTCCCTTAGTGCGGGAGGCTACTCAGCTAATCGTTGAAATTTGAGCTAATATCTCCAGAATGATTCTTTATCATTTATAGCTAGGATATTCGCCCAGTCAGGGGAGAAAAATGTTAGTAGATTCACCAAGGCTCTTACTTACAATCTCAGTCATACTAAAACTAAAATCCCAGCACCAAAAGGCAGAAAATAGTTTGTTTTTGTTTTCATTTAAAGCAGCGTTTTGCACAGCAATAACTATAAAAATAAATGCAATACGTATGTATTATGCTAATAATATTATAAATTTCATTTTATTGTCCTATAACAACCCCTTACACCATAAAAGAAAAACCATTCACAAAATAAACCGTTCACTGCGCCAGGTTCCGGGACGGGGCAAGGAGGAAAATGCTGGGGGCGGGGCTTAGAGTGAACCTTCTCGTCTATTGTTAATGTTCAGTGCTTCTAGTCTCTGGTTAATGTTCGGTGTTTTTACGTGCATTATCCTACAAATGTTAACAGAGTCAGCAGGTAGCTAATATTGGTATGACGACGTTTTCTTTCGATGGATGAGCGCATCGAGCATGCCTCCATCGTGCCCCTTCTCTAGAAATGTCTGCTTAATTATTATTTTCGCGTCCATGCTTAGATTAAGAAGGGCATTTGCCAAGGTCGAATTTCTATTCTGCGATGTACAGGGTGGCCCGTTTAAGAGGGGCCTATACCTTATCTCGAAAACTACGGGGGTTGGAAAAAAAATTTAAATACAAAAGTTGTTCATAGTAAAATGATCTTTATTTTTTTTGTATCGTTTTAATCGTCACTTTTTTATATACAGGATGGTCAAAGAAAGTTACACTTTTTTAAATGAAACACCCTATATTTTATTAAATTTTTGGATTCTACTTAAAATTCTAAGCATATTTGTTGTATGATGTTATACCTCTAGAGTTAGTAGTTTCACAGCTATAAACAGTTGAAAATCGGTACTTTGGCTACTTCTCACCTTGGTAGCAGGAAGACCATTAAAGATGGAGTAAAATGAATTCCACATTCCTATCTTAACTTTCCAAGAGCTATTTGATGGTGCTAACTGATGGTACCTACAGAGGTACCAGATTTGGTACCTATGGTACCACCTGCCAATTAGTACCGTCAAATAGCTCTTGAAAAGTTAAGATAGGAATGTGAAATTAATTTTACTCCATCTCTAATGGTCTTCTTGCTACCAAGATGAAAAGTAGTCAAAGTACCGATCTTCAACTGTTTATATCTGCGAAACTACTAACTCTAGAGGTGTAACATCATACATCAAATATGCTTAGAATTTTAAGTAGAATCCAAAAACTTAATAAAATATGGGGTGTTTCATTTAAAAAAGTGTAACTTTCTTTGACCATCCTGTATACAAAAAAGTGACGATTAAAACAATACAAAAAAAATAAAGATCATTTTACTATGAACAACTTTTGTATTTAAATTTTTTTTCCAACCCCCGTAGTTTTCGAGATAAGGTATAGGCCCCTCTTAAACGGGCCACCCTGTACATCACTGTACATTACAATGCTTTGTTTGGGCGCAGCAACAACTCGCTCGACATGATCTTTAAAAGAAAATGCAAATTATTGTCTCATGCCGTAAGTAGCAATAACTATCTTTAGATTTCATGTCAAAGAAGAAGGCTAATATTGGTTTGACAAACTTTTCTTTCGATGGTAAAGTGCATCGAGTCGACCTCCATCTGGATCTGCCCTTTCTCTAGATATTTCTGCTTACAAATTATTTCCAAGTTTTTTCTTGATTGAGAAGGGCACTAGCAAATTTTGCGATGTACATCCATCACTGTACATACAACTTTCTACCGGTGCAATATCTTGCTCGACATGATCTTTTAAGAAAATGCAAATTATATTTAGTTTTTATGTCAGAAAATGATAAGTTTTGTAATACTAATTTGATTTTAAAGTATTGTGACTAAGTGTTACTGAAATTCCCTAGCATATTTTTCTACACATGTCAAATTTGACAAAATATGGACGGGTTTTCCAGATTAGGCCGATGAAAATGTGACTTTTTGCTAGTCTGTAGTTGAAATGGTGCTAATATCTCGAATCAAAGCCTTAGAAATAAGTCTTAATTAAACAAATTTCCTGCTGCACAGTATGAACCTCTTAACATTAATGTCTTCATTTGAAGACGAATAGCTTATAAGGTAAAGGTTAATTGCCGAAGAACTTTTAAAGGCGGCTTCATGATTTATCTTCATGCTAATCAACGTTTTTACGAGATTCAGTCGTTTGGTGTAACAATTTTGTGTTCACGTTGACCTGATCAAAATTTATTCTAATGTGGAGGACTGTTAAGTATAGTAATTTATCAACCTGAACAATTATGAAAACTATTTAAAATGATATTTCCAGCAGATTTGAAACAACTCTAGTTAATGACTTTTGCACTGGCCATGCAGATGTTTCAGGGGGTGATAGTACTTGCGTATGTCCTAGTATAATTATTTCAAATTGGGTAAACTTACTATCTGTAAGAATCCCTACAACAAAATTGCACCTATCATTTTATCTTTCAGAACTTTTATTGGAGAGGCATGTATAAATTCTGATATGAGATTTGAACTCTCTGTGCTTTTCTTTAGCTTTTTAGTTTATCTCATTATCCTCGTCTCTGTCACCTTGTTGATTTTCTTGCAAAAAATAGGTATCGATGCAAATTATCTGAAAAAATAATTAATAGAGTGGGATAGATCATTTGTTAATTCTATTTATTCAGTTTCTGATGTTTTGTAACAAATATGTTTTTTGTTTGACGCTTCCGAAGTTTTTTTAAGCTGTTTAATGATGGTTAAATTCACAAATCAAGAATATGCAGAAATACATCTAATCTATGGACTTGCCCATGACAATTTTTATGAAACTGGATGTCTCTATGAACAGAGCCATCAAATTCGAATACTTACTGCCTGATGCACGGACATTCACAAATATGCATGATCGACTATGTGAAGATGCAAAATTCAAGAAATCCACTTATCTAACAGAAGCAAATAGAACGGTTAGGACTCCAGAAGTAGAGGAAGCAGTCCCGAATGCAGCAGAAAATAGCCCTGTTACCAGTACGAAAAAAATTGCAGTAACACATTTCTTTGTGCTTGTCTGGAAAATTTTACCACATCCAAAGAATTCAAGTTCTTCTCCCACGTGGCTTTCCACTGCTTTTAAATTTTTACCAGTGTTTCCTACAAATGCTAGCCCAAAATCCGTTATTTGAAAATATGATTTTATTTATCAAGAAATGTTGTCACTAATTTTCATTCATAAGAATAATTTTTAGGCAGAAGAAAATCCGCATTCGTTGCGCGAAAATAATTTCCAGGAGCGACATTGCCAGCAAGGCTAAACGGATTATATTATCGTCAATTTCTCGAAGTGGTACTTCTAGTGGTGTTAAATAGGCACTACTTCCTCTGAGAAACCAAATGTGGTTGATTCATGAATCAAAATTTTAACAACCGTTGGATAGGTCCAGGAAGACCTGAGCCATGGCCCCATAGATCTGAATAGCCCGGATTTTTTTTCTTTGTGTAACTGAAAACATTAATGTATCGAATCCAAATCCAGAAGACGATTTGATAAACAGAATGATAGCTTCATGCGACATCATTTGTGATACTTCTGGAGTAATTGAACAGCTTTTATAATAAAAATTTCTTCCGATTGTTGGTTACCCTGATGGTTGATTTAATATGAAAATAGAAATAATTGCTTAGATAATACAAATAAAACCAGAGTAATGCGTGAGACCAACAAGCTAAAGAAAAGAACAGAGAGTTCAAATGTCATATTAGAATTCATACGAGGTGCTCCAAAAAATTGTAGCACCCTGTATACTGGGACTGACTATGTTGTAGAGACTTAAATACCTTGTGTGTAAAAAGTACCGGACCTCCGAGTTATTTCGAATCAACATATCGAAAAATTTTATAGACAAAGTTTATAGAAATGAGTCAGATCTACATAATTTTCGCAATATCTCGGAATATACAGGGTAAGTCGGAAAATGGTTACAGACCAAATTTGTGGTTTGTTTTTTAAGGAATGCCCCAACTTTTATTGAATTTTTGAATTTTACGGACAATTCTTGGCATTTTTCATGAAGCACCTAAATTCAGCTGTTCCTCAAGTTATAAAATAACAAAGAAAATATTTTGCGATCGGCTAATTATTGTGCCAACGCTGTAAAATATCAACAAATGTTTAAATATTACCAGCACCAAGTCTGATGACATTTCAAGTGTGATATTTTTATCTAAAAAGTGTTAAAATTATTCTTTTGATACAACTTGTCTTCATCTTCATTCTGATGATGAGGGGTTTTGGAGATAAAGAACGATCCTACAGAGAAACTACAAAATTGTTTAATGCCACATTTCCGGACCGAGAACCAGTATCAAAATCAACAGTTATAAGGACAGTACAAAGATTTGAAGGTACAGCAATCTGCAAAGACCGAATACTTTCTTGTTAGCTCAAATCTGCTATTAATAATGAAGCAACTTTAGAGAATTTACTGCCTTTTATTGAATATCCACATTTGTCGTTAAGAAAAGCCGCTACCCAAGTGGGCTTGTGTCACGAGTCTGTACGTAATGTTTTAACAAGGTCTCATTTTCATCCTTATAAAATAACGCTATTACAAGAATGCAGAATGGAATTTTTTGTGTGCATGATGCAGAAATGGGAAGTAAATAATAATTTCTTTCATTCTATTGGGTTTTCCGACGAGACTACCTTTATGCCCAATAGAACAGTCAATCGACACTATTGCCCATATTGGGCTGCCCAAAATCCTAAGTAGATGCGAGAACAGCATACCCAATATTCGGAAAAAATAAATGTATGTGCCGACATTATTGCCAATAGAATACTTACTGTGGCGATATTCATTAAAGGTAGTTTAACATCGGCATTGGTCTGGAAAACGAAATTCTACCAGCTATTACAAATAATAATTTGGCTATTAATCTACACAATTCCTGGATTCAGCAGGATGATGCTCTACCTTATTTTGGACAAAACGTGAGAAGATATCGTGATCATACTTTCCTCAACCGCTGGATAGGAAGAAGAGGCGAAAATGAATGGCCCCCGAGGTCGCCAGACCTTACCTTCCTAGGCTATCGTAGTAGAGACTCAATATATCACTCCTGGATTGTTATAAACGTCATAGAGAAATATGATTACAACTTAGGACATTGTCAGGCTGTTGGAGGTGGACACTTACAACATCTAATTAAATAAATAACCATTGTAAAATCAATAAATAAATTATTTTCAAAAAATTGCTAGAAATAATTTGCAATTTCATTCATTCGAAGGTTCTCAAATTGTAGATTCAAGGAATTCAACAAAGTCTTAAAGTATATGTTGATATTTTAGCCCGTTCACATAATTAGCTGACCCGATCCGATTTTTAAAAAAAATTTTAATCGTCAATTTTTCCAAATAGTTGAATTTAGGTTCATGAAAAATTCTAAGAATTGTCCTTAGACTTCCAAAAACCAATAAAAGTTGGGGCATTCCATTTAAAAGAAACAAAACTTAGATGTGCCATCACTTTCCATTATCCTGTATGTTCCGAGATGTCTAGTCATCGGCAGTATAACAATATAAGGAAGCTGCAATTATCTTAAGGACGTACCATAGAAAGAATTATTCGCTTTGCGGAAAGTTTAGATATCCTTTGTAACATATTATACAATGCTGTATTCATTCACAAAATGATGAACGCAGTTTGTTTAGTGTAATATGCACGATCGTAATAATTAAAGATTTCCCAAAGGTTTTCTGACTCTATTTCAACGCTTAAGGTCGTCACGGTGTTATTGAAAACCGAAATAGTTTTGAATCGAATATAAAGCGGAAGCTGTTTCATTTCAACCGGCTTAAAAAGTAAATATAGAAATAGTAAACACGACATATTTTACTATTTATATAATGGTACATGGATACGGCTAATTTAACTTTTTTTTTTAATTTGGGCGGTGACACATCGAAGTTTTCATTGAAAAATCGACCCTTAAAATTTTCCTTTCGCTTTAGATGTCCTCTACATGGTTTGATGCATAAATAAAATGTTAAATTAAGATTATTTTCTTTTTCTGGCAATTCTGAGTAAACTGCTCGTCAATTGAAACGAGATATTCTCGTTTGGTCAAAGGTTTTAAAGCACTGATTGTGGTTATGCGGTCCGGATTTTGGAACCACATTCTTTTGGAAATCGACTACCATATATGTCTTTGGAAAGTAAATTCTTCTTATGCAGATTTTTTCTATGTTTATATTGAGAATTGAATGTGTTTTAACATTACCACACTTTAGCCATTAAATAAAGATAAATTACTTTTTGTGGGTACTAAGACATCTCTTATATAAATATTTAAATATTGCCAGTGCCATTGGTAACGGATAATACAGTCTTGATATTGCCCTTAATTTTAGAGAAAAATTTGGATGAACTAATATGCGTTAATAAAATAAATAAAGTAATTCAATTAAAATCAAATAAACATATACAAATTACCTTAAGAACTGGAATTAGCATGCAAGCATAGGTATTGACAAATATAAATTTCTACTTAAAATTATAAAAATATATGCGATTCATACATAACATTTATCCACATACGATACTCAAAATACTTACCTGATATATGAATTGTTTTGTTAACATTGCTACAATGTTTTAAATGAGAAAAATAAAAAAATATAAACAAAATCGACCTGTGCTTAAGGGCACACGACTAAAATGAAAACTTCAAAGAGCATCAAAATCTATATAGGAAAAAACATTTACTTACCTATAGTCCGAGAGGCGACCGTCATGATAAAAATATTGTTTAGTTGGGCCGAATAAGAAACCGTTGGTGGGCCGAGGCTGGCCTTGACCAGTAATTAATTATACAGGGTCTTTCAAAATCTCCGCATCATATGGGAAACTTTTTTACTATTGATTTCACAGAAAATTCTATTCTTGACAAAAGTGGATGCTTAGAAAAAAACTAATTTTGACGATGCTGAATTAAGGATAAGTTATACAGGGTACTAAAATAATACAAAAATTAAGGTTAAATAAAACAAAAATTTTGGAATATCGGAAAAATTTCTACAGAAAAATAAAGCTTTTATTAAGATAAAAATAAAAGTCAAATAACATTTTTCCAAAAGCGCATCGTTGCTGAAAAAAATAAGAATAAAATTAAGAACGAGGTTTTTTTCAATAATTGTCATGAATTTTCTCAGCAACAGTGCACTTTTGGAAAAAATGGTATTTGACTTTTATTTTTATCTTAATAAGAGCTTTATGTTTTCTGTAGAAGGTTTTCCGATATTCCAAAATTTTTGTTTTTTTAAATTAAATTTTTGTTTTTTTTAAGTACCCTGTATAACTTATCTTTAATTTAGCATTGTCAAAGTTAGTTTTTTTCCAAGAACCAACTTTTATCATGAATAAAGTTTTCTGAGAAATCAATAACAAAAAAGTTTCCAGTATACAAGGTGATTCACGGACGATGTAGGTTAGATGTTTCTGGAGAACCACTCAACGGATCATTCTGAAAATTTGGTCGTTTACATAAACGAATATGCTCTACCTTGCTAAAGTATTTTCGACAGAGCAATGTTGCCGCTTCTACTAAAAACTAGTGCAACTGTCAGATTTTAAATGGAACACCCTATATATTATTGCATATTTGGATTTTGCGGAGAATTCTAGACATATTTCATAAATAATGTCCTATACCTATCTGTTACTGTTTCTGAAAAATTGACAGTTGAAAATCGACCATTTACC
>MU190778.1:40389-54482 GCA_016904865.1 Pissodes strobi | reverse complement strand
TTTTTTCTTCAAAGATTGCCGATCGCTTTTATTGCAATCAAACAATCTTAAATCTATTGTTTCCTTTATGTTTTGTACGAAATACAGCTTCGACGCTTTGTAATCGCCGTTTTACAATGGCTGTGATGCAGTTTTATTTTATTTTCTATTATAAATAAAACTTGATGGAAGCTCGTTCCGTTTATGAGGTTGCCCTATGTATACAGTGTCATTGTACAAAAATAACTGTACTAGCTAATTGGAGTTGCGTTTGCCCAGCTGGTGGTAAATTAGAAACATTACATTTCAAAAAATCTAACGCTTCTTTGTTTTTCTCTTGTGACGCAGCGGTATATTGGATATAGATAATGCATGGCACAAATTTAGCAGCTAAATTTAAATATAAGTTAGCAGCAGGTCAACGAGAATAATTAAAAGATTAAGAATAATCTACACATCAGTGTGAAAAGCCATATGAAATAACTACCCCTCGATAATTTTTTATTCGACACTCTAATGTATCTAGATATGTAGGTGAATGAAAGAGAATGATTTGCATGCTATCCATAATGACATTTTAATGATAGGTTTTGTCATTTGTAGGGAAACAAGAGCTAGGGGGAACGAAAGGCTTTTTAGTTCCGTTAGGAATTCGTTAAGTTCAGTGCCCTGACATTGATAAATGCTGAAAGTGCGTTATTGTGTAATGTTTTGAAAATCGGATGTTTCTTTACATAAGGTTTTGTTTTAGACCTAAAAATTTGGATTTAAAGGTAACTTACAATCAACATTTTGAAGGTAATGCATAGTTAAAAATATAGGTACTGTTCTCGGTATATATAAGTGACCCTTCTTAAAATCGCGTGGTTATTGTTTTACCGGCTTTATTAACAAGTTAGAAAAACTTTTAATATTAAATAAATTAAAGCTTCTGCTAGGCTTATTGTTTAACTTATTCTGTTCTATAATATTTCTGACACAGGAGTGAAAAACACGAGGATTAAACAACATTATTTGTAGTAATAATTATTTAATGTTATAAAAATTGCTGGAAATTTCGTTTATTTTTTTAAATTTATATATGTAAATCTTACGCTAATGATTTTCTAACGTCACCACATGCATATCTATTTTGTTCTAATTTTTCCAAATTTATACAGTTATTTCTATTCCTGGCTGGAATTTCATCTACTGATCACTTATTTTACGATATATAAAATTATTGTATACGCATTGCTTATTACTTTATTTTATTTATTTGTTTAAAAACATACAGGTCGCACTAGGACTTTTTTTAAATAAGTTTTTTACATGATTTTGAATTTTTCACACTTTTTGTTAATATATTTTCCTATTGGTAACGCTGGTGCTATATAATGTTTCATTGTCTATGTAAATGAATTTCCAATGCAATTTCTTTCAATTTTTTTTATTTTATTGCACATTATATTGAACTGCATATAATGACCTAGAGTAATGCTGCCTTTATAAGAATAAAAAATTATGTTCCTCTCCTTTATAAGCACACAACTGAAGTGAAGCTTTTGAAAGAGATATAAGGAATTGAGTTTTTGTAAGCTCTTTTTTCGCAACTTTTGCCCCAGGTTTCGATACTTTTTTTTTCCTTTTCTTTCAACTTATTTTTCGCCGAAAACGGCGTTTCCGAACAATTTTTTATTTTTTTTTATTTGGTTTTATAATATTTTTATTAACTTGCCGAACAATCTTTTGGATTTGTTTTTTTAGTATTATTATTTTTTTCTTATTTTGTTTTATAATACTTTTGTGTCCCATTTTCTCAAAAATTTTTGCTTTTTGTCGTAAAGCATTTTTTCTTCCCATTTTTGCGATCTCCGACCACGTAGCTGATCTCCTTCGCCTTTTTTTCGCCGAAAAACGTGTTTTTTTTAAAATAATTTTTGTTTCTTATTTCGTTTTATAATACTTTTATTAACCTTCCGAACAATTTTTTACCTTTTTTCCAATTTTTTACTTTTTTTCGAAAATTTTTGGGTATCCAGGTACGGGGGGGGGATAATTCCCGCCCCCCACTGATGACTCCGTAGCACAGTTTATACCGTTACCGAATCAGTTATACAACGCTGAGCCGGCACCTTTGATGTTAGTGAAGCCAAATTCTATTTTTTCATGGATTCTCATATTTCGAGCATGCGCATTATTAGTTGGAAACGTCAGAATTATACGGCCAGCTGGGCCGTGAACAGAGTCGAACTAGGATCTAATCATAGGCATATAACTAAGTCTATGGATTTAATACACAAAATTCGCGAAAGCAGTCCACAAAAAGCACTACAAACAAAGCCGACTCTCGAACAAACAAGATGGTAGTTTTCGCTTTTCGGTTCCTTTTCAATCAACATATTTTTCCTGTCACCGCGCAGAAAATCAATAATCGAGATCTCATCTGAATACAACCACAATACAAGCCTGTTGCGTGCCTCGTTTTACGGTTAATTCTCGAAAACACTATCTCTATCTCTTTCTCCTTACAGGCGGTATCTTATCGAAAAGAGACATACATATATGCCGAACTGATGTTTTATTTATAAAGGCAGCGTTCACTCATTGAGCGCAGGCGTAAGATAAGACCTCCCAGCTCTCGTATTGGTTGAAGCGCTTGGCTTCAAAACACGTGGATAGTTGTTTAACTGATTCGGGCACGGTATGAACTGTGTCCGTAGCACGGCGTCATCGCTTGTCAGATTTTCGATTCGAGGCTTCGTTGCAGAGATATCGGCAAAAAACGGGTTTTTTCCCCAAAATCCCCCGTTAAATTAGAGTCCTAGTCCCCGCCATATGGTAAACTCTCCTTCAGTTTCCGGTTTCGAGCGTCTGACACCTATAAAACCTCTTGTCTCTCAATTTTAGTTATGCCTAACTTTATACCTCTCCTATATATTGCAGGTCTTGAGTTAGAGCCACATCAGACTACCTCTCCCTATGAGGGAGTTAGCTTGTTCATACCATTCCTCGTATTGCTTATAACTTGTTCTATGTGACTCTTCCAGAACATCTATGGACCATGGAATATCTTCCCCGTCTGTGTTGATGTTATCCCTGAAGATAACTCATCTCTTCCGAAGCATGATAGCCTAGATATTCTAGGCATAGACCTTGATATTCCAGGTGATTCACCAGTCTGCTATCCTCCTGCAGCCTTTTGCAAATTACATCAGCGCTTCGTATGTCTATGCCGTCTGCATACAGAACGAGGGTTGTCGATGTCTTGGGGAGCACTGGAGTAGTTCTGCACAGATCTCATCCTAAAGCCGATGAAGTACATCTTGTAGGCAGATTTTGTCGAAAAATCTGACCACATTCAACAGCTTTGTTTCAGAGTCTGCTTAGTGTAGAATCCACCATCCTAGACGCTTAGATTTATGTGGGGTGCTAAATCCTGAAGCCAAATGGTGCCAGTGTTTTTGTCTCTTCCTTGATTCTTCTGATAAAAAAATGTTTCAGTCACCTTGTTGAGTGCATAGAGCTTATCAGTGTTTAATTTTGACGGAACTTAATATATTTTCCTTTTTTATTTAGCAATATCACATCAGCGTGTTTCTACCTGTTAAGGAAGTGCTCAATTCTCATGTTGGTTAGCGTTGCTATCCCTTTTCTGTGAAGCTTCGTTATCATCAGGTTGGTATAATGTGGTTTCTGCCAGGGGCTTCTTGACTTAAATTCTTTTAACCATTGTCTGTACTTCTGCAGAAGAGGTGGCATATTCGATTATGTGTGCGAAGCAACAGCTGCTTTCAGCCTCCGACAGGTTTTTTCGATCGCCTCCACATGTCTCTCCTTCCGCGAGGTGTTCGTTTAGTTATCTTTACCTTTTGGTAATGTCGGCAAGTGCTTCTTTCTGTCTTATCTATGTTCCATTCCATATTAGCTCCATGCAGAGGGGGGGCTCGCGTTTTTTACGTCGGCATTATTCATTAGGAGTGGATCACTAATGTCCAAGTCCTAGAGCCTGTGATTTACCTTGCAGTCTTTAAGTTCTTTCAGGATTGGACTGTGCCTGTTAAGCCTAGCTTTAGCTTCTTGGGTTTGGTGCACTCTGTAGAGTCGTCTGAGCCTTCTGTTGGTTCGCAGCTGGGATTCCCTTATGTTGGGAACTGTACTTGTTAATGTCGGCTCATAGTGGACTTTCATCATAACATGATAGCTTGGCTGTTTTGGGGGTCTTGATCTTCCGGGTAATCCACCAGTCTGCTATTAAGTCAGTCTCATTCTGAAGCTTTTTGCAGAATACATCAGCGTTGTGTGCAGTGTAATGGCTACGTCGTCTGCATACAGGGCGATTGCTGTTCTCGGCGCCCTTGGGATATCTTGGATGTATGCGGTGTATAGCTGTGGTACATACAAGCAACCGAGGTAATTCTGCGTAAGTCTGATAGTCTTCACCCTATAACCGACGAGGTACATCTTACCCATCATCCCGTCTTGTCAGACTCTTGCCGAAAGTTCTGGCCACATCCAACAGGATTGCTCCAGAGTTCTGCCTAGTTTGGAATCCGCT
This sequence comes from Pissodes strobi, assembly GCA_016904865.1. Classification (NCBI taxonomy): domain Eukaryota; kingdom Metazoa; phylum Arthropoda; class Insecta; order Coleoptera; family Curculionidae; genus Pissodes; species Pissodes strobi. Next base: position 49,966 of record MU190778.1, on the reverse strand, counting down.
GATGACACTTTTCAACATTGGAAGGGCTTGGAGCCAAACTGGTCTGGGGGAATTAAATACAGTGTTTTTGTCTCTTCCTTGATTATTTTGACTAAGAATATTTCAGCCACCTTGAGTGCAGGGAGGAGACATCGGGCCTTAATGCATTTACTTTTCTATTTCAACACAATCCACCTGTTAGGGAAGTGCTTAGTCCTCATGGTGGTTAGCACTGCTATCTCTTTTTTGGGAAGCTCCCTTATCAGGTTGATAATGTCTCTGCCAGAGGTTTAAGTTTTTTCCACTCTGTGCACTAGCGCCTGTAATTACGTGGAAGCAGCAGGTGCTACACGATCTTCATCAGGGTGTTCGTTTTAGTTCTTCCCTTTTTATATTACCGGTAACCGCTTCTGCTTTGCCTATGACCGTGAAATCTATTACTTTAGTTCCATGCAGAAGGGGGACTCGCTTATTTTTACGATGCAGGCACTTCTATATTTTCCATGCGGTGTGGGTCACTAGTGTTCAGTTCCTGGAACCTCTAATACCACCTAAGGTCTCTCTTTTAGTTCTTCTAGAACTTGGCGGTGCCTGTTAAGCCTAGCTAGTTAACCTTGCTTCTGGGTTTTGGTGCACTGGTGCAACCTGTAGAGTCGCCTCAGCTTTCTTATGGCTCTTACCATGACCTTGATCGCATCTGGGGTGTTGGAGACTCTACTTGTTACTGTCGTCCCACTGTATGCTATTTGTAACATTTTCCAAGTTTTCGGGGTCAAGTTTGACACGCATTAGAAAGACCCTGTAGGATAATGTTTGGAATTTAGTATAAAACGGTTTTCGAAACTACGGAGAAAAATAATTGGTATTGGTACTCTTTATAGATTTTTTTAAAAATCTTTCTAAGAATTTAGACTTAATAAAAAAAAAATTAAATTGATTAAATTGAGCTATGTTGGTGTGGTTATAATTATTATTATTATTGAATTTGCTTTGTTATGTTAATTTTTTAATATTAATTACGATTAAGAATCTTTCTAGGTCTTTAAACCCAAACTAAACCATAATATTGAAAGTTTTTGTGTTCATCTAATACCTAAAAATCTTTATACCATGCAAAGTGGAATGTGGAAAATAATATTTTCAGAACTCTATACTTATTGTTTCTTTTCTAGCGCCTACGAAATTAGCCAAAGAAAGGACGACACATTCGGAGAGAATGAGGTGCTTAATCATCTAAAAGTTTCCATTTTGTAATACGTATTACACTCCGGTATATTACCTTCTTTTAGACGAGCGAACCAAGCAAGCCTATACGTAATTTTAATGAACACTCTCAGAAGTCTAAAACCCATAATTTCGAAGTTTCGCGTATAGCAACGGACGCAAGAAGAATCGGTAAATCAAAACTTATACATTTACCTGACATACGAATTCCCATAAACGAGCAATGAAAATTTTCTTTAGGAAACCGCTGAACATATTGCCCACCCACAAAATTATAATCTCAACCTTTTGCAGATTAGGGAGTTTACGCGTGAAGCTTTATCGTAATACAATTGGAAAACCCAAGTTCTAAATGTTCTGGCTTCATATATGTTTTTTAAAACGTGTTTTACTTTAATTTTACGTATCAAACATTGCTTATATCACAAGACCTTTTGGAGAGACTAATTTCGAGAAAAATAGTGCTTTAAATTCTGGAAATTCACTTCAAAATCTATGTAAACATTTTCCAGATATGAGGTTTAAATTTAGTTCGGTCAAAGTTCAATGTCCGATTACTTTGCCACTTATTAGGAAACCATCTAGGAAAGTGAAATCCAATCATAAACTTATCAGAAATTTAATTGCCAATTAAGCGTTAATTGTCAATTAATCTGACTTGAATGCCTTTTTGGTGATATTCCCGCATACAAAAATTATAATTTGGACACCATTATCTGTGTGGTTATAAAACATCAGTATAAGTATTGCTGTTCCGTGATGATCCAGATGGATCTATTATACATTCTAGATCACGCTTTTATACCTTTTTATGAGATATGGATAACTCCATATATTGATTGATAGACCTCATTACAATTATTTTTCTTGATAATGTGGCCAATTCCCAGCCGTAGTAAAAAACTGAGCGTTTCCAATACCCACTAAATAACCAGGCGTTAGTGCTTGTTGTGTGACGTCATCAATGTAGGTTGTGCAATTTTAATCATATAAAGAGATACATACGCTAATATTTATGAAAACTAACAATAGTTAACTTATTTTAACGCTAACTATGTTATTACACCCAAATACAAATACTGAAGTATTCCACACCTTCTCTTGATTATTATTACTTAAAATAATAAAAAAAATACTTTAGTAGGTACAATCCAGATATGCATGGTACGCAGTTTCAAATTTCATTTACCTAGCATCGAGTCTAGCATAGTGTTCAAGAGAGTGTTTAGGTATAAAAACTATATATATTATAGAACATAAGCCATGAAAATACATTAAACTTTTAAAGAAATAGGTTCCAAATTAAAAACGTAATATAGCAACAACAAACACCTAAATATGTAATTACCGGCAATACATCTTTCAGTGACGCACCCAGGGGGGGGGGGGGGCATCGAGCCAGGGCTTCCCCATACTGTATAAAAAAAATTGATATCAGGGCGTGGCACCCCAAATTTTTTTAGCACAACCTATGTTGCCCCCCCCCCCAAACATACTTTCTGGGTGCGCCACTGACATCTTTGGTATCGTGGAAGTGATCATCATGTATTAAAATTTGAGACAATAAAGTTTTAATTCGGGAAAAGTCTTGTTGAAAACAATTCTCATCTGGGTCATAATCCGGTAGCTCATAGGACCTATTAATATTAATTAATAGGGTCGAGAGAAGTGTTAATATAGATTTAATTCTAAGTTTATTCTCTGTCTCAGATAACTGTCGCACATGCCATTTGCCTGTATTTACCAAATCTATATTTAGCTGTGGTTTTAGTTAATCTATTGCAAAAAACTTACCAGTGATTGAATCTTGAACTGTTCTACTCTTTATTATACTACCTTCAGGAAAAGGACCTTCACATATTTTCGTGTTGTTTGTGGGGTTAAAGTTATCTCGGGGTATAGCTTGTAGCCTTTTTGGTCGCAAATTTACGTTACTTGGAAAACCGAAAACATGAACTTTAGGCCCATTTTTACAGTTTCCGTTACATCCAGGAATACAACACTTTTGAGGCATAATTACACTATGTATCAACAGGTCTTTAAGTCCGAAATAGATGGTTTTACGTATTTAAAATTACGCCTAACAATATAAATTGTATACCTAAATATACAGCGAAATATTAGGTACAAGCTTCACGCACTTAAAAGCACATAGATAGTTCAGATTTCAGAAAAATTTAAGAAAATAACACTAATTACAGCAAATTCGCAGACTAATCGTTTGTTTTGTTTTTTGTTTCTGTTACATCGTCTCAGATGATGCGCTGTTGCCGGCTCTAGAAGGAAAGTATTATTTTAAGAAAGTGCACGAATACGGTAGTAGTAGATAATTAAATAAATAAATTACGGAATACCACATTATTAGAAGAGGAAGGAACATCTTGTGGAAATATGTTTTTACAATTGGAGAAATTGTAATGTAAGAAATGGAAATTATTTTCAGGTCTCGCAGATGGCCGCTAGGGGTCGTAACCGCCATCTTGAATTTAAAAAAGTGGTGTTTTTCGGAATTTTGCCTTATTAAGATAACAAAAAAATACAAGCATTTTCAATCTGAGATAAATTCGAGTTTTTTTTGTTAAACACTTTGCCCTATCTCTAAAAATAAACTGGTGGGGGGTGTTCAAATGTTTTTGTAAATAAACATCTGTAACTTCAAAACGGCTGAATCGATTTCAACCGACTTGGTGTCGTTGAAAAGAGCTTTTCTTGGGCAACAAAACCTACCATATTTGTGGTGATTGTAATTTGCTATGTCGCCACTAGAGGGCATTTTTCGATATTAGGACAGCAACTGCGAAATTTCTAAAAAAAAAAATTAAATCTATTGGTACTAGTTTTTTGTTCATGAAAAAATAGCAAAATGATGCCCAAACAAGCTAGTGAAAACCGCGCCTCGATATCTTGTTCCTAACCTAAAATATCGGCAAAAGAAAATTTTACCATAAAATCAGTTTTTTTTTATTTTTTCTCCAAAGTTTGTTGGTTGTTTTTTATGGGTAACTAGACTGCCATAAAACTAGAAACCATAAAAAATATAAACAGCTTGAACCGTCATCAATATAGCAATTTTAGGTTGAAACTTCTAATAAAAAATGCACAATTTATGCTTAGGCGCATATTAACTATAATATAGGTACGAGTAGTAAGTAGGTATATAATAAGTATAAGGCCATGGAAGATAAAACAAATACCTAATAACAATATTATTTAGATATAGTATAATTTATGTTAGTTGCACAAGTAAGTTTTTAAAATGCCTTTTGCAAATGATGAAGCTGTTGACATGATTGCTGTTTATTTCAAATGTCTTCAAAATGCGCCAATAGCAGCGGCTCGATATCCAAATCGCCGTTCTTGCGACCGAGAATTTTCCCCCGCTTAGTGCAGGATTTACGTACCACTGGTAGCTTTCGGCCTATGTTCCGAAGACATAAAAATGGAAAAACCGAGGAAAATATCATTAACGTTTTGGCATATATTAAATTTAATCCCCATGTCAGTACTAGAGCATTGTTTCTCGCCTTGGGCATATCACGTAATACTGTTCAACATTTTTGAAGGATCATAGGTCAGTTCTAATGACGCTAGAAAATATATTCCTTTGAATGCCCCACAATGTATTTTTATATCAGGCCTTGAATGAACAAGATTTTGACCGTAGGTTGGCTTATTGTTTCTGGATGTTAGGCATGATAGATGAGAATAGACAATTTTTATCTCAAATTCTTTGGACGGATGAAGCAACTTTCAACAGTGATGGTAAAGTCAATACGCATAACATGCATTGTTGGTCTGCGAAAAATCCTCATTGGTTGCGCGAAGTTCAAGATCAAGGACGTTGGAGTCTTAATGTGTGGTGTGGCATTCTGGGAGGCAACCTTATTGGACCATATTTCTTCGATCGACCACTAAATGATAACGTGTTTCTAGATTTTTTGGTCACCCAATTACCGATTTTGTTAGAAAATGGGCCACTGGAAATACGGCAAAATTTGTTCTTCCAATTAACGGTTGTCCAGCACATTTAGCTATAAATGTGCCAGAACATCTAAACGCAGTATTTAAACAGCGATGGATTGGAAGAGAAAGTCTATTTCCATGGCCACCCAGATCCCAAGACTTAACCTGTTTAGATTGCTATTTATGGGGCCGGTTAAAGGACAACGTATTTCAAACTCAACATACAACTAGGCAAGACATGGAATACAGGATTCGAAATGCAATTGGCAACCTACCATGAGCCGAAATTGAAGCTGCAGTTTTTTCCACGCAAGAGACGCTCCATCAATGCATAGAACGTGATGGACAGCAATTTGAGCATTTAAGGAGGCATTAAAAAAGTTTTTTCAGGGCCACGACTTACATAAAAAAGAAAATTTCGTAAAAATATGAAGGCCCGTTTTCAAAAAAGTTATCGAATTCGACACCCACTGCTTTTCTAGTAAAATTTTCTTCTGCCGTTATTTTAGATTAGGAACAAGATATTGAGGCGCGGTTTTCACTAGCTTGTTTGAGCATCATTTTGCTATTTTTTCATGAAAAAAAAAACTTATACCAATAGATTTAATTTTTTTAGGAATTTCGCAATTTCTGTCGTAATATCGAAATATGCCTTCTAGTGGCGACATAGCAAGTTACAATCACCACAAATAAAGTAGGTTTGGTTGCCCAAGAAAAGCTCTTTTCTTGGGCAACAAGAACGACGTGACGTTTCTTCTAATATTGTTATTAGACATTTGTTTTATCTTCCATGACCTGCTACCTATTATATACGTACCTACTCGTACCTATATTATAGTTAATATGAGCCTAAGCATAAATGGTGTCTTTTTTATTAGAAGTTGCAACCTAAAATTGCTATATTTATTACGATTCAAGCTGTTTATATTTAAGACGGTTCCTAGTTTTGAAATAGAAATTTAAGTTACCCATACAAAGATAGGGCAAAAAGTGTTTAACAAAAAAACTCGAATTTATCTCAGCTTGAAAATGCTTTTATTTTTTTGTTATCTTAATAAGGCAAAATTCCGAAAACACCACTTTTTTCAATTCAAGATGGCGGTTACGCCCCATAGCGGCCATCTGCGAAACCTGAAAATAATTTCCAGGATTTTTTTTGGCTACTTTAGTTATAACATTTTTTACCGCAAGCCTCTACAATGAGTAGTTTCCGAGATACAGTACCTTGCACGCTTATTTGGCCACCCTGTACAAATAGGCTGATGGAATTTTCTCCACCAAATATAAAATTAAAAATATTTCTAGAATAGTTTCTATAGACCGTTTTAATTTTGTTTTGGAAACTATATAATATATAGTCACGCAAATAAAAAACTATGGGGCTCTAATCATGGAATTGTATCTATTGTAAAAATAGTCCATATAAAATGAATATGTTTAGAATGAATAACTACAACATGGTTTTTTTCTACAATAGCGAAATAGAACTTTTGCTCCCGACACGCGTTTAGCAAACTATCTTCGAGCATCATCAGGAAACGAGTGAGCGAAACGCGCGTCAGTGCAAAAATTGTCGGTATTGCGGATAAAACTGTGCTGTAGTGCATTTTGGCCCCAACTTCAGAATGAATAACTTTTCCTAGTCTGATCTGATTTAAGATGCTAAATAGCCAAAAAACGCAGCTACTATTTTTTATGGTTTTTGAATCATCCTACATTAATCTCATCCCTGAAGAAATATAAAGCATCCGTCATAAAGTAAAGCGAACTATTTATAAAATTTTACATCGGTTAAACTACTTAAAATCATTGTAAAAACTGCATAAAAAGCAAAAAGCAACATAATTCCTAAATAACGTAAAGGTATATATTTAACGGGATGTTAAGAAAACTTGTGGAAAGTGAACAAAAGTACAAAAGATCGATGTGTGGGCTTTACCTATTTATGCAGATGCACATCTGAGTGAAAAGGGGCCCACCCATTCAACGTAGGCCCGTTTTTTACTAACTGCTAATAATGAAGCTAATTATTTCTTCAATAAGCTGTAACCTACTAACCTGTGGACAGCACAAAGAAAACTATATTTTTTCCGTTTTTGACAATACATGGGACATGCGCAAGTTAATTGCAAAAGAGGTTTTTGTACTGTAATTCTGATGCAGTATAGACATCAAAAGATGCTTCGAGGAGAATAATTTATATGTCTTTTCTGAGAGAATATGTGTAGGCAAGGAAATATTATATATTATGATATACGGAGGGAACACGAAATTATACAGAGCGTCGTTTTATGACTACTTAACAAAATGAGATGGATAGAATATATATTTTGCGTAAAACAATAAATAAATATTACTTCCTGCTTTTCCGTGAATTATCTGAATTATCTTATTAATAGCATTGTATAAGTAATTTTTGTACAGGGGTTTTCAGTATATTTTGGGACACTCCTAGCGCTTTTATTTTTAGGGCTAGAAAAAAATTTAAGTTGTCAACGTAGGGTTTTTCATAAACCGCCAGGATTTTTTTGCGGAAAGAATAATGTTGCGCGTAAAACTATTTTAAATGAGTTAGCAATATAAAATAACATGGCACAACATATGCTCCGACTGCTCGTCAGCGTAGGAGTGGGTCAATTAATTATTTTGTTTGACCAGGGCGTTACTAGTTTGAAATAACTAAATCCGCAGATCCAAACTCTTCGGTCTTGAGAATCCCTAAGGGCGACTCAAAATCAAACGACTATCAACTAACTACACTTGTTTGGTTGAGGTATCTCAGAGTAATTAAAAGACAGTAACGTTCGTACCGGTTTAAGTTTATTGGGTGCTCGTTAGGTTTGACGTTCAAGTGTTGTGCTTCTTTCAATAAATAAAATTATATAAATATAAAAAAATGTAAAAGAGTTTAATTGAAATCAAATAATAACCTGATATATGCTCACAAATTTACAACTAGTTTATATCAGAAGTAACAAATGATTACGAAAGATCCAAAATCAATTTCAGCAAATTAATGATAAAACCCAATATGCATGAGGTATCTATCGGCACATCATACTAATAATTAAGAGATCAGTATAATACCTATTGCTACTAGACCTTGTGCGCGTCTACCATGGTATACGGGTCCGAGTACATAAATAAATCTTAACGAATCAAGTTATGAAATACCATTGCGTAAAATTATTTTGACCAGATAGTTAATCAATCAAAACGACAATATGTACCACTTACCACGATATATATTAAGTGGGGAAAATAAGGAAATATAATATGGAATAAAACTATGAGCATTTATCGAACCACACTAGTAAATAGTATCTCGACCAGAGGTATACTGATTTAAATTAGAATCGATAAGCTATGCTTACACCTAAACAGTTCCAAAAATATTTATATCAATACAACGCAGGAAAAAATAAAACACGCAATCTAAGACAACGCTAAAAATACTAAAAACACGCAAATAACATGTGGAAGATCACAAGCGTTCTGTGAACATAGTACCACGCCCCATCCGACTTAAACTACACTTATTTCATCTGATCTCCGCCGATATCACTTCCGGCCTTCTAAGCGCAGCCTGCTAGGCGCCTTGGGACCTATAAACTCTTAGTGACATTTGAGGTATTGCCCTCCTGGACATTCAGTAACTTCTGCAAATAAAAACCCTAAACGTGAACAAGCTCAAAGTAAGCACTCTCCTACTGCCATTTTAGGCAGCCCCCTCTTTTAGAACACTTCACACAATGAGTATTTAAAAATAATAAAAAGACCCCATAGTAATTTAGCCATCCTTGACAAAATGGTGAAGACCATATAGGCAATATCATATCACCCTATAGGTAATTGGCATAATAAAAGCCCTAAGGAAAACTAAACAATCTATCCGCTGTTTTACTTTAATTTGCCCTTTTAATAATTAAACCCCTAGGCAAGATCAAAGCTTGCCCATTTATGGAATTAATATTGTAGCACTTTAAAAGTCCTTGTAATCAAAAATTCAAAGTAGAAAATAAATTTATTAAAAATAATATACAACCCATATCTTATTATACATTACGACTTCCATAAAAACAAAGGAATCAGCTATGAGTGATCGCCTGCAACATGATACCGTGGACGGTATCATGAATTACTATTCAATACGCTTAATTTCCCCATAATATTACTTGTAGAAATAATGAATATAATAAAGTTACTGTTCCAGGTCCAAGTTATTTTATGTTCGATGATATTGCATTGTATAACAAGTGCATGAATTAATAACTTTTGATCATGATTCAAGAATAACGCTTTCTATATAGCAGTATTGTGCAGTACATTCAATCCCCTCTGAAAACCGTTAGAAAACTATACTTTAATGATTTACACCATGATGAAAAATCCCCCTGTACAGAAAATAAAT